>ML804260.1:73973-100772 GCA_009831015.1 Picea engelmannii | reverse complement strand
TATAATTGTCTGTTGACCAATCCGCAAAAGGGGATTTGGTCCTAATACAATTATCGACATGATTAATCCACAATGGGGATTAATCCTATGAATAAAATAACAATAATAATAAGAATACTCTTTGCAGTTACATTATTTCAACAGAAGGGTCACTTTCAGATTATAAGAGAATGCATTGGGTAGTGTGCAAGACACATTGAGAATAGTTTGAGAGAGATTTCTGAGAGAGTTTGAGAGAGGAAAGAGGGCAGCAAGGAGGGTGCATTTCCCAAGAGAGATTGGGCACAAATCTCGAGAGTTTTCTGTGTGAGAGTGCTGTAACTTGCTGCTGTTAGAGAGGTTGTACTGTACGGATCCGTACAGTCCGTACAATAATGAGGGTGTAGATTTCGAGGCAGCATTGCTGCACGTGAATCAAGGCAATTTTCTGGTGTTCTGTTGGTGTTTTTGGGCAGTTTTCTAGTGTTCTGTTGGTGTTTTTGGGCAGTTTTCTGTTGCTGTCCGTACAACTGCTATTTGGCACAGATTTCGAGGTGCTGAAAGAGGGCAGGGCCGTACAACAATACATATTTTTTGGGCACGTTTTCCAAGGAAGAAAGTTGGGACTGTTGGGTGCTGTAAGTTATTTCTCTTGGCTGTAAATGTATTGCTGCTGCTGATATATCTTTCCTGAAGCTAATAAAATCTCTCTCTCTCATTGGGTTTCCCCACATTGGGGTTTTCCCTGGCATTACCTAAATTTTTTGAGTATTTCTGAGTTGAATGATTGTTGTTCATTGTGTTTATTCCACTGCTAAAGTACTTGGCAATGCGTATTTCTGCTTATGGTATTTTCTGAGTGTGGTTATACATTTTAGAGTTCATTTAAGACAATTATCTCTAGGTTGCTAAGTGTATGACATAATTTTTTTATAAGATGATTTTGTCATTTAATTTCTACATCAATTATGACTTAAATATGGCACTATGAGGTTGAATAAAGCAAGGTGTTATAACATGTATTTTCTGCAGAAAATTGCAGCCTTATGGCTGTAGCATTCAATGTCATGCATCAACAAAATTAACCATGGAAAAGTGCCAAGAATTAGCCCAAAAAGTGCGCCCTAGTTGGTAGACTAGGTGAGTGAAGTTAGAGAGAATTCTTAGGGTTAGTTTGTGAGATAAAAGAGTTTTATTAGCTAGGGTTAAGCAACCCTAATGGCTGTAGGTTAAAGTTTGTAACAACAATTAAAGTAGTGGAAAAGAGGGGACGCCCTAGTCGGGGAAGAGTCCTCTCAATGTGGCAAACCAACTCCAAGCAAGAGATCTTTCAAAAGACAAAATTTCACGTTTTCCAAGGCAATGATTTTAGATCTCCAATGCAAAAAATAAATGACTAGTATTTGAAAAAATTGGGTTAATGGAGTCAAGTAAATGAACTAGAGATGCTACTTCTTTGGGGGTGTAAATTCTCTTACTTCCTAAAGCAAGTATCTCTAGTTAGGGTTTGAGAATGAGGGGTGTAAATCCTCTTACTTCCTCAAACAAACCCTTGCAACATCAATAAACTTCAAGCAATAAATGATGAAGACTAGAGTGGGGGTGTAAATGCTCTTACTTCCCACTTAGCTCCTAGCACAACAATCCTTGACTTGAAACAATGATAGCATAAGAGTAAAAGACCATACCAAAATCAAGAAAGATGCTAAGACAATCCACCATAAAAGCTATAAACCATTCATCCAAGGCTAGCGACTCACTCCTCCATCAACCATTCATCAAGATAGCCATAAACAAGTGCACAAGAGACAAAAGAAGCCAAGTGTAGTGGAAATTTCAGTCCAAGTCTTCTCACAAGAGGGAGAGTTATGTCCAAATGAGATCTTAAGATCTCTTATTTATACAAAATGTCACCAAGGTGACTTGTCAACATATTAAGGGGTAAATCACAAGACTAGGGGTCAAAAACCCTAATCTTGCCCCCTTTAACAAAGTAGTATTAAACAATTCATTTAAAATTTCACTTTTGCACAAACAAAACCTTAGTTTACATGGACGTCACCCCTTTAGGGAACGTTTTTCCACTTGGGGCAAGTCGTTGGTGTTGGAGAAGCTATAGTAGGCTCCCAAAGGCCACATGTCAAGCATCTATGCAATCTCCTCATGGGCAAGACCTCATCCTCCTCAAAACGTCCATGTGTCAATGAGTGGTAACACCACCACCAAACCCTAGCCCCCAAATATGACGTCAAGCTAAAAAAGAAGACGTTTGCCCCTCCTGGGCAAATCGTTTGGCATGTGAGGGTTGGGCTAGACCTTCCACATCATCTTCTAGGTCTCCAATACTTCGTCTTTGTGATTTGGCATGTGGACCCTTGGCATCCAACCTGTGGGCTTGCAGCCCCATGGAAGCCCAAGCTAGGCTTGTTCTTCCAAAACTGTCCACCAACTAGGTCCTGCAAAGACAAATAAGCACGCCCTCCAAGGATCTCAAGTCATAAAATCATGATAAGTGAATCCAATCAATAAATGAGCCACGTAAGCATGTGCATCAAAGATCACTATATCAAACAATTAATTGCTCAAAGACACTATGCAACTTGTCAAGCTTGAATATGGGAGGGTTGACGAGGTGTCCTATTGGGTAGATCTTGCCCTAGGTCAAGGAGAGTTTGCAAAAGATCCCTCTCTAAGCCATGTAAAGTGGGTGAAGTGGTTGGGGTCAAGACTTAATGGGCATAGGGCTCATGACATACAAGAGGTCGTAGTGTCTCATTCATGGGTGCCTTTGTAGAGGGTGTGTGGTACCTTCGTCCGCAATGCACTTTTTCCAAGCCCATCATTTGCCATTCTTTTATTCTTTCATAATTCTAAGGAAAGGTTGAAGGTCACTGCCCTAGCGTGGTGTCCAGATAATGGCAATGTCACCCATAAACACCTAGCGGAAATGAGAAGGCTGGCTTGTGATGAGACCCCCTTTCTCTTAGCTATGCAACTGAGAGCCATTACCTTGGTTTGGTGACCAGATGATGGCAATGTCATACTACTAGATATTCATGGAAGTGATAGGTCGGCTCGTGATGAGACCTCCTATCCTTGAACTAACCTTTTAAGCATTTTTTATTATATTGTGGGTCCCCTTTACTCAAAGATAAGCATTTCACTGCTTTCTTGGGTGATCCTTGGGTGAAGCATCTAGAAGGCTCATACAAGGCTTTTATCTTTTATCCAACATCAATCCCTCTGGGCCTTCAACCCCTTCTTTCCATAGAATGAGGGACAACCCCTTCTTGGGTCAATACACCCTAAAATCTCAAGAGATAAGGAAATGGGGGGAAATAATGATGGAAAGTTGTAAGTATGGTCGAGAACGGTACGATGGCTCTTCAAGGGAGTTCCTAGTAGCAAACCCATCCCCAATGAAAACCACTCACTAGGGCACAATGTCAACCACCAAGGTGAAGCAGGGCAAAAGGCATAATGTCCAAGCATATATCATGAAATCTAGAGCAATCTAAGATACAACATACTCAAATAGCTTAAATATTGAAATGATGCTCACCATAATGCTGACTTGTACCTCATGGAGCAAGGCCCATGTGGCCTTCCGGAAGCCAGCTGATGTGGTGGATGCCATCTGGAAATCTGTGACCATCTGTGGTGGTGAGAGGGTTTTCCAACTGTGCCAAAAGGGTACTACTGGGCATGTAGTTTTCTTGACACTCTATATTTGCAGCCTGAGGGCCTCGAGACATAATCTCCTTAGTTATCCACAAAACGGGGATAACGGAGCTCATCCTGTGTAATGTTCACAAACATACGCTGGAACTTAACACCCAGATTTGTGTAGGCAAATCTGGTGTTAACATTGCTCTAACTAGGGCACACTAGGGTCCTATGAGATGTTGAGAATCCCAAAACTTTGAAGTTGATAAAGATATGTGAACAAACACTTGGGAACATGTCAATGATTCAAATCATTCTCCGGAGATAACCCTAGGACTTGAATTAACTCAATGCAACTTGACCCTAACTCAGTACACAACTTCTGGCTTTTAGACCCGAAAAATATGTTAGCTTTTTTTCCAAAGCTGCCAATACATGCAGATCTGCACTTTTTAAGAGCAGATTTGAAGTGTTTTTACATAAGATTTGCATGGTTACCAAGGCAGAATTAATTCTTTAGTTGTAGATCTTTATGCTGTCCAGATTTATTTCACACAGATTTCAGGTCTGATTTTTGTATTACAGCAAATTATTTTGCAATATGAAAGAGTATTTTGTCTCCCGGGTTTATATTTTATCTCTAGATTGCATAGGAATTCCCTCTAGGCTAGCAATCACCATCCTGAAGCATAGAGGGATTGCGTGAGGTGATATTGTCACCTTCCCTAGTTACCTTTTAACTGGATGGTTTTGAGTGTTAATATTGCCCATCATTTATCTGTTATTATTTTTTTGGAAACTATTTTCATATTTGAGTTTTTCGATCACAGATATGAATCTTAAAAATTGAATACTTATTATTATTATTATTTTTTGTTGAAATTTGATATTTGATTATAGTAGAATAGGTAGGTCCTTTGCAGATGAGCATATCGTGCAACGAGAGAGCAGGAAGAATTTTCCCCTACCCATACAGGTTCAAATCTCACTGAGGTTTGTTCTAATGGGAAAGTACGGGGGACGGGGACGGGGAGGGGGGGGGAAGGGGGAAGCCTATAAGCCCATCTAGGAACACATTTGAGATGCATGTAAGGGTTATACCCTCTTGATTTATATGGAGTTGGCAAGGTACCAACAATCGTGGTCGTGTTTAAGTGCTTGAGGGTGGGATGAGGTGTTTCCAAATATTTTTATGTGAGCCCATGGGGTTAGCTCCACTGGTTGTTGGGCGTTTGGCAAGTTCCATGCCAATAAGTGCCTAGTTCAAATCTCCCCGGGTGAGGTGCACTTGTTTACATCGACATGTTTACTAGGAATGCCATCCACAAATGTGGGGAATCATCCATTGGGTGAGGTTTTCCTTGGAAAAAAAAAGAACAGGTAGGTCCTTTAGGCCAAGTTTTTTTTGAATAAAATGCTTCTTTTAACTATTTATGCAAATGTATGTACAATGGCCTTTGATACAAAAAAAGTGGGTTGCATATGCAGCCACCACAAGCACTAGAAAACCCAAAATTTGGCTTTTAAACCAAATTGGGTGTCAAAGGATGTTAAAAAGGTGAGCATAAAAATAAACTGTACAATACTACAGTCTGGTGCATAGGAAAATTTGAAAACCAGAGACTGGGAAACTAAGGTAGGCTAGTTTTACTGTTTTTATGGCTGATGTGTAAGAATCTTTTTAAGGTTGATGTGTAAGGCTCTTTTAACTCATTTACAGTAGAGTAATAGAGGAGAGTAATTATTAATGTGGAACGAAATCCCACCCTAGGGATATGCCACTGTAGTAAATTGTAATAGCTTGTAATACTTCACATAAATAGCAACCACAAGGCAGAGAGGGCCCACAATGGATTGCTAATTTTGTTAGAGTAGATTTCTTGAGGATTTTTCATCTTCTGTGCCACTGATGACAGCCATATCAAAATAATCAGCAGTGAAGTTACTTTTAGTTGTAAAATGTCTCCTGTGGTTGCAAGGGGTCTTTGGATATAAATTTATTTCTTTTTATAAATTTGTATTAATTGTTCTTATAGTCAGATTTACATAAAGAACTGAGAAACAGGGACTGTGTTTCTCTATGAACCCAAAGTAAACTATCTAAGCTGTTCATAAGTTTGATAAGAAAGCTGTTTGTTGCCCTTTACTAGTAGGGCAAATGTTATTCTGTTCCAGTGTCTGGCATGCATGATTTGTTTGTAGATGACTATCGTTAGTTGAGACCTAATTAGTAATTACTAAGGGCTATACAAGCTGTGGTTCGTTTTTAAGCAGGTCAAGTATGTATGTTCCTAAAAGTGCTCAAGCTGTGTTTGTGGAAGTTTTGAATTCCCATAGATTCATGTTATGTGCACACACAGTTGTCAAAATGGTTATATTTATAAACTCACACCATTTATTTCTTGATTGGAATTCCCTATGGCTCGTTTAGAAATTGGACACATTTTGAAAAAAGAGGTCCTGGACACGAGACCTCTAATTGACAGTTATTCTTCTCATCACAGGTTATGCCATACAGCACAGGCTGCAAGACTCCTCTGTCAAATTTTGAAGCTGGACAGAATTACAGGGTGTGCTATCAGCTCGAATAAGTTGATTTATGTGCTAAATCTACAGTATCTGTTATAACCTAGGATAAATATATGTGGAAAACTTGTTAATATCGTAACTTTGACGAAGTCTCTCTAAATGAAACTTTCATTTTGTAGGATGTGTCAGATCCTGCAATAATGGTGTCTTTTCCATTAAAAGATGAAGCAAATGGTGGAGCCCTAGTAGCATGGACAACTACACCATGGACTCTTCCTAGTAATCTTGCTTTATGTGTCAATGCAAATTTTGACTATGCAAAGGTTTGTAAGGGTGAACTTGTTGTGAATTTTACTCTCTGCTCGTAGAATGATTAGGTATTTTATCCTTAATATGTGAAATGACGATACACTGCTTTGCATTCTATATTAATAATCAACAAAGTTTGTCATTCAAGGTGTTGCAGTTTGAAAGAGTGAACCTTGAAAGTTTTATAGGGTATCTTGTTTCACTAGTTAACATGTGGATGCATTTCCCTGTTTTTTTTGTGGTGCATTTTTTTTAATATTTTTTAATAATTATGACCTTAAGCACAACTCAGTGGAGAGCTAGGTTTTGGTTTGGCTCTAGACTTTAGCATAGGGGTTTATCTTTTTACTTTCATCCTACTCAACTCTGACAGGCTAAACTTGGAAAATAGATGGGATGCAGTGGAATATGTATATCTTTCATTTATCTCAAGATGGACTTAACATGAATTGAAAATTCATTTCCACACTAGCTTATGGGAGTAAAAACACTCGATTGGAAATTGGGTAGAACACTCAACATTTTTTTAGTTTTTAGAATTGTAAGAAAGGGTTGTTGATTTGACCTAATATCTAATATTTTTAAGTCTAATTCTAAAGTTTGAACTAGGTCCATGCATCAACCAATTATCCCGATCTCTAACATGATGCCAAATTGTCATTCCCTTTGTTCCTACCGAAATTTCAGATATGTCTATAAGTACATCATTTCTATTTTTGTATTTGTATACAAACATTTGTTATTATTAAGAAGTCGTTCTTCGACCTGCGTCTTGTTAAATATTACAAAAGACATTTATGTTTTAAAATTGGTCCAACTAGGGTATTATTGTCTCTAGTCTCCTTTGCTTAGGCATTTTGCGAGCGTTATCTAGCACACATGCTATAACCGATGTCACATGGTTTGGGTTTGAATTCGTTTTGGCAACAACGGAATTCGATCAAAATTTGAATGTTTTGACGAAATTCGGATAAAATTTGCTATTAGGTTTGTCCATATATATATTCCAAAATTTTCAAAATATGTAAAATATAATAGTTTGAAATAGATTCCATACCTTTATGAAACATTATAAAGTATGATAAAAATCCAATGCCAATAATATCACTAAACATATAAACATATATAAGTAACGAACAATGATAAAATCCAATGCCTTCATTAAAATTTAAACATATAGTGCAATACCATTGGGAATAATTCAGGGACTGGGACCTTAGCTGAGGTTTGAACAATGTGGAACAATCTGTGAGAGGTAGAGTAGTTGCACAATTTGTGTCTGCCATGGTGTCTACTGGTCATGAACTGAACACTAGAATTGGAAACCCTTTTGAAGCCTTCACATTTCATGAATTCATAGTTTCTGAATTGGGGATCAATCCCCCAACCTTGATGTAAGACACTGGTCATGAACTGAACACTAGAATTGGAAACCCTTTTGCAGCCTTCACAATTCACGAATTCATAGTTTCTGAATTGGGATCGAGACCCCAACGTTGATGCAAGATATATTTGTGAGGCTTGATGACAGTCACAGTTTTTGAATGGGGAACAAAGGCAAATGCAACCTTGAAGACAATTAGTATTTGGCTTGGCTGTAATGAGGTGAGAATCATGACAGTTGCCACTGCCAAATAATTTGTGAGCTGACATGAGTGTGCATCATGGCATTAGGTTGGTTGAGAGCATGAGGTGAGGCTCCAAGCAAGTTGGGAGTTAGAACTTGAGTAGGAAAATAAAGCAAGTGAAATGCAATTAGGTTAGTTTAGGTTTTATCTATATATTTATTTCATATAAGGGAAAAATGAATTCCATAACGAATTCGACAATTTTAATGATAAAGGTCGGCTTCTTGACAGATTCAGTTTTTGAGAATTTGATTTGGAGCACCTAATCAAATTTGAAATTTAGGTTATAATTCACCAAATTTTGAACTTCAAAGATGTAATTTGGCGAAGCCTATTACTCAGGCTATAGCTCACTTTCATTATGAATCACTTTTGCAACATCTCACTTTCATTATTTGGTCTAAGAGATGATGATATTGTTGGGTATGTGTTATATATTCTTTGCACGACCAATCCCACATGCTTTGTTGCGCTAGGCGCAGCGAGGGGGTCACAAGGGGGCGGAGCCCACCAAATTTTTTTTGGGTGGTTTTTGCATCCGTTTTTAGCGGTTTTCAACACACGGTTTTCGCTTTTGGCGGTTTTGTGGTGCATGGGTTGATTTGTGGCTTAGCCCACTTTTTCTAGTTTTGGTTAAGGAATTAGGGTTGTAGTCTAATCCGAGTCAATGGATTAGGGGTTTTGGATGCCATGGGATCCTGTATATACTGTATTGTAAACAATGAAGAAAAATGATGAATAAGAATTAGAGGTGCAACTCTAAACATGTTGTTGGTTTTCCTAGTTTGGGTTTCCAAGGTGAATCTCTGTGTATATGTGTGATTGCAATTGTGTTCTTTTCTGTTTTTTAAGAATCTGTGTGTGCATTGCATTACTATAAAAGATTTAAAACTTACATTTGCTATCAAAGCATTTATTGGCTTCAAGGGGATGCCCCTGTGGCTAGGGGTTTGGCTCGGTTCTGTAATAAACCTTGTTACAATGGTGAAAAGAAATGGTAAGCAACTCAAAAGTAGAGATCGAGAAATTTACTGGGCAAAGTTTTGAGTTGTGGAAGCTCAAGATGGAAGATCTGTTGGTAGACAAAGATCAATGGATCACTGTGGATCCAGGTACTGCACCTACAAGAATGTCAACAAAATACCAAGCAAAGTTGGATTGGAAGGTGAAGAGCACAATTCGATTGTGTCTCTCAGATTTAGTATTACTGAATGTGTCAGGGGAAGCTACAGCCAAGGCATTATGGAATAAGTTAGGGGCTTTGAATTAGTGAAAGTCCCTGGTAAACAAACTGTTCATGCGGAAGAAGCTGTACAACTTGAGGATAAAAGATGGAGACTCGGTGACAGAGCATGTGAACGCCTTCAATACTGTAGTAAGTCATTTATTGTTTGTTGATATTAAGATTTGTGATGAAGATAAGTGTATCAATTTATTGTGCTCTTTACTAGACACATGGAATAGTCTGGTTGTGGCCATAGGTAGTAATGTAACTACTTTAAGTTTCAATGATGTGGTCTCATCCTTGTTGTCAGAGGAGATGAGGCAGAAAAACATGGAAAGCTAGAGCACATATGCCTTATTTGCAAGAGGATGCTCCCAACAAAGAAATATAAATAAGTCCTCAAGTGGGAGATCTAAATCTAGGGGAAGATCTAAATCTCCTGGAAAATTTGTATAGGTATGTTGGAGATGTGGAAAAGAAGGGCATTACAAGAAACAACGTAGATCCAAAAGTGTTGAGAGAGGGAAGGGATCTGATGATGCCTCTTGTATAGAAGCAAAAACCTCCGCAGATGGAGGGGATGTGTACTTGGCTTCTTCAAGCACACATGTAGATCATGAGGAATGGTTGTTCGACACAGGTGCATCCTTTCATATGACTCCTCACAGGAAGTGGTTTTGCGAATATGAAAGGTATGATGGGGGTGATATTTTTCTAGGAGATGTCTTGACAACCAAAATCATTGGACGCAGAGAAGTCAAGTTGAATCTCATGGATGGTAGGATTAGAACACTCCCCGGTGTTATGCACATCCCAAGATTGGCCAGGAATTTGATTTCTGTAAGGAAGATGGACGATGTAGGTGTAAAAATAGTGTTGTTTGAAAAGGAAACCTGCAGGATGGTTCAAGGGGCAATGGTGTTGTTGAAGGGAGTTTGGATTGGAACTATGTATAATCTGTTGGCTAGCACTATTAGTGATGGGTGCAATAGTGCCATTGTTCATGAGATTGGAGCTAAAGAAAGAAAAGCTCCTATAGTCTTCGGAGAAAAGACTATGTTGTGGCATCAAAGACTGGGGCATATTGGAGAGAAGAGCCTTCGAGTACTAACGATAAAAGTATGGTTGAAGGTATGTCCAATTTCCCTCTGGATTTTGATTTCTGTGAACATTTCTTATATGGGAAGCAAAATCGTGTAAGATTCTCCTTTGGTGCTATGAAGGCAAAGGGAATATTATAGTTGGTACACAATGATGTATTTCGACTTGTGTTGGTTCCATCACTGGGTAAATCTGTGTACTGTCTCATTTATAGATGACTTCTCGAGGAATACATGGATTTATTTCCTTAGGAAGAAATTTTAAGTCTTGGACAAATTTAAAGAGTTTAAGGCTCTTGTGGAGAATCAGACAAAGAAGAGAATTAAGGTGCCGAGGTCAGATAATGGTGGAGAATTTTGCGGAAATGAATTCGAAGAATTCTGTAAGAAGTGTGGTATAACAAGGAAAAAGACTACTCCATACACAACTCAATAGAATGGAGTTGCAGAAAGGATGAACACGACACTGATGGAGAAAGCAAGAAGCATGCCGGTGGTGTCGAGTTAGGATAGGAATTCTGGGCAGAGGCAATGGGTACTGCATGTAACCTGGTCAATCGATCACCCTCATCAGCGTTGGATGACAAGACTCCACACAAGGTATGGACTAGTAAGAAACCCTCTCTTCAACATTGTAGGGTATTTGGCTATGATGCCCATGTACACGTTCCAAAGGAAAATAGAAGTATGCTAGATAAAAAGGCCGAAAAGTATATCTTTATTGGCTATAAAGATGGTTTGAAAGGTTATAAGCTTTGGAACCCAGAAACTAAGAAGGTAGTGTATAGTCGACATGTGGTATTTAGAGAAATCAAAGATGTCAAATAGGAAGTCCTACCAAGGGAGGAAGAACCAGAGAAAATAGAGTTTGAATTGAAGGATAATGAATCAGACTCTACAGAAGAACAAGAATAATAAGAAGAAGAGCCGCATACTCCAGTATTGAGGAAATTGGTTTGGGAAAGAAGGCAACTGGAAATGTATACTCCACTTGATTTTCATTCAAAATTTGATTTGTTTATTACTGATTATGATCCTAGAACTGTTAGGAAGCAGTGGATTCATAGGATGGCAAACTCTAGAAAAAGGCCATGGTGGAAGAAATGGCGGCCTTGGTCAAGAATGAGGCTTGGGATCTAGTGGAGTTGTCGATTGGAAGAAATCCCATTCATAATTCTCCCTGAACATGCTTGGGACGCTTTTTTTCCTTCGAAATGGAAAGGGCTAGGCAGGGGTACTTATCATTCTTAGGAATGTGGGGTGGGGGTCAACTATGTTGCCTCTCTTGGCACTAACACATAGCTTGACCAACTCAATGGTGAGGGCTTAGATTTTGAGTTTGGTTGCTAGAGACATGGGCTAGGTAATCCACTTATCGATTTTCTTTGCAATACGTTGGAGGATCACCTCCCAAAGCTCCTTAGGGAATGATTGGAATGAAAAGGGGATGCTAGAATTTGATGACTCGTGAAGGATATAACCACGCCAATCAATCCTAGCAAGCCAGCTGAGGACTTCTCTTTATCTCAACTTGTAGCGTTGAGTTTTGGTTGGTTAGATTTTTGAATTTGCAGATCGAGAGAAAATTTTTGGGCAATCTGTTGTGTTATTCATTGTTGCTTTTTCCTCTCGAAGGGTTAGAAATGAGTCATTAACAAAATGTCCATTTACCAATTGTCCATCATTAGAGTGTGGGAGGGGTATTCCCTTAATAAGCCCCTGGGACACTCGATTCTAGATTAAGTAGCCAAGGGCTTTAACAACCATGACATACAATGTTGGAGACAACAAGCATCCTTGTTTGATCTATCAGAAGAGACTAATCACCTTGGATTTAGCCAAAGTAATGGATATGGATGTTGAGGCATCAACAAGCAATGTTTCCAGAACCTCAAGAAAAAATGCCCAAATCGCAAGGTTTTTTGGCAAGGATGAATGGCCACTCCACTTCGTCATAGGCCTTCTTGAGATTGATTTTGATGCCCACAAAAGGGTCAACTTACCTAGTGTCATTAGGAGTGCCCTCCCAGGGTCCGCTTCCTCTCTGGAATTGCACTCCGGTTGGGAGCATCCAGGGAGTGCACTCCAGGGCTCCTTGGGGCACTCCCTGCCCCTATGGGGAGTATGGCGCTCCTTGGGACTTTCTTGGAGTAGGGTGTGTGCTCCCAAGGCGCTCCTTGGATGCTCCCTGGGGCCACTTAGATGCTCCAATGCATGAATAAAAAATACCTTTTATTCCTTCTAATTTTTACTTGGAGGTGTACCTAGGGGAGGTTTAGGATTTAGGGGAAAGTAAGGATGGAAATAAAGGAGCTCCTCCCCCACTCTTTTCGTCATTCTTTCATCTTTGTGTGCTTGAGCTTAGATTAGGCAGCTTGGTCTTCTTGCAGGCTTTTAAGAGCTAAAGAGGTAAAGCCCAAAGCCCACGTGGAGGCCCACACAACAATTGTGGTGGTTTAAAGAGGAAGGAGTAGTAGATAGAATCATAGATATTAGAACAACTGCTTCTCTTTTTTCACTACTTTATATGTAATAGATGATAGATTCATAGTATTTAGCAACTAGCCCAGTGTAGTGTTTTGAACCTTTCGATCTTCATACTTCAGTGTGCATATGGCTTATTTTGTAAACATAACGATTTGGTCACGTTGAAGTTGTTGGATAACCTATTTCATTCCATCAGTTTATATGGATTAAAAATTTGTATGTTTGTTTGTAATTGCTAGAATCTAGATGGTTGATTCTCAAATGATTAATCATTAATATACCATGGATGCCATTTCTATCTTCATAATAATGTAGTATTCATCTACAAGTAGCACAAATACAAATGTTTTCATATATTCTACAACTAATTTTGTATTTTACATGTTTTTTTTTGAATATAAACACTCACAGGATGCTCTGCTCTTGAAGTTTTTTGGGAAATGGCACTCCTGCTCTCGTTTTCGCTCCTGCCCTGCTCCATGCTTTGGTAACCTTGAGCTTACCCCTCCTCCAACATAGTATTCTCGTCAAAGGGGGATCACTAATGTGTCAACTGTCCCTTCCTCCAACATAGTATTAATGTTGAGGGGGAGCCCTGTGAATGGTTAGTTGACCCTTCATCCAACGTATTATTAACATTAAGGGGGAGGCTGGGAAGGGTTGACCGACCCTTCCTATACATTAGTATTCTAGGCATCCAAGCCCAAGCACCTATCCCATTCCATACTATTGCAAACAATGACAGTATTATCTAGAATGTAACGAACTCTTATAAATCCTATTTGCTTAGGATTGATAATTGTCAACAAGGTGTATTTGAGCCATAGAGCTAGGGCCTTACATAAGATCTTGCATGACACATTAAGGAGGGCAATAGGCCTCTAGTTGGTAATCACTTTTGGGTTCCCTAGCTCGGGAATAAATTTGATCATGCCTCTGATGATGTCCTCACCCAATGATTGCTTATGCATATCTTCCTTGTATAGCTAGAGAAAGTCCATCCCAACAAACTTGTCAAGGTTTGGGGATTTATCATCAACTAGCTCCATCAAGGCCATACTTATCTTACCCAAAGTCAACTATTGGTCACACATTTGTTGATGCTCAACCAACAACCGCCATGAAACCATATCAAGATAAGTTTCGATGGCTGTCCTAAATTCCTCATTCATTCTCAGAAAACGACATCATCATAGAGCTAATTTTAGTTTAAATCAACCCCTTCAAGAACATATTATATATACAAGGTTGACTGGACACAAATAAATGACTAGGGTGCATGCATAACTAACCTCTCAAACCATTTGCAATGCTCAACCACCTCTTCAACATGTGTGCCAAGGGATAAGGATGAATTGATAAAGGGGGAAAACCATACTTTTCTTTTTCTTTTCTCTTTTTATTTATTTTTAGCGTTACCTCAACATATGTGCCAAAGGGGGAGTGCTACCCTCATGTAGTGTACCACATGGAACATAAAGTTGCATTCCCCAGGAAATGATTAAAACATTTAAGATGAAGCTTAAGGAATGAGGCCTCAATGAAGGTTTACAACATTTGAATATAAATAGGCCAATAATGTGTTGAAGTTTGAGTAGCTTCGGAAGATATTATTATTGTATTCATGTTGTATTAGATCAAGACAAAACCCTAAAGAATAATATTATATTATATTTGTTAAGTCGGCCCTATTGTGCCTTTGTAAAAGTCAACCCTATTGTGCTTTGACAAAAGTCAATTGTAAATTAGAAGGGTAAAGTGTACAAGTCGACCCTGACCTATTTCTGGGTGGCTCAACTTATATTTATAAGAGGCTAGGCGCCTCACTTGGAGAACACACACAACAAGCTCTCTCACACAAGAAAAGTGTGCAAGTCTGAGGAGGAGACACAACTACAGAGGAAGGGTGTTCTGGTAAAGGGTTTTGGTTATCTGTTGGAGGACTATCTTGGTCTAGTGGTGCTCTACCCTATTCTGGTTAGGGTTTTTGGTTTATCTTCTGTTTGGTGAGATCTCTCTTGAGAGAGACATAGTACTTGTTGAAGAATCTATATTGAAGAAGCTTTGTTGGGTTTTCTACCCCACGAGGGTTTCCCAACATAAATCTTGTGTATACTGTGGATGTCTTTCTTTTAGTGATCCTTATGCATGCAATTATTGTTTTAATAATCTAAAGTTAAAGAATACTAAACACACTTAACTGCTTAAGAGAAAATTTAACATGGTATCATAGCAGGCCTGAAAGAAGCCATTTGCACAATCTAGAAGAATTAGCTGGGGAGGTAAAGACCATAGGAAGACTCTCCTAACCTTAGCACACCTCTCCTTGGTTTTAGATTCTCAGTTTGACAAAGTTTTGCAGTTACTGTAACTGATGCTGGAACTGCCGGTAACTGCACAAACCCTAGAAGGTGATTTCTCCCACTTTCTGGAGGATGTTGGTCAAAGAAAAACCACCAAGGAGCTCGCCTTAGGAGGACACACCTTTCCCTCAGAGCATAATTCCAAAATTCACATTTTGAAAATTTAGGGTTTCCTCATAAACCATAGGTCAAGACGTCTTGGCAGCTGCAGAACTGAAGTTGGAACTGATCACCTTGTTATAACATTCTCTCGTAAGTACAAAACCTTTCTTTGAAAAGTTTTTATTATTATATTTCTATTCAAGGACAAGATGGCACCGAGTACCAAGCTTGATGAGAGGCTTGAAGGTGCTGATAACTTCCGAGCATGGAAGTACATAGTGATGCTCATTCTAGAAGAGAATGATCTAGAAGATTTCGTAAAAGAAGAAGTTCTAGAACCAGACGAAGATGAGGCCAAAGCAAAGTACAAAAGGAACCTAGTTAAGGCAAAGAGAATCATCGCTGATTCCATCAAGGATCATTTGATCCCCCATGTCTCATCATTGACAACTCCCAAGCAAATGTTTGATGCCTTATCTTGATTGTATGAAGGCAAGAATATCGACCGAAAGATGGCCTTGAGGACACAACTCAAGAATGTGAAGATGCAGAGTTCAGAAACTATTCAATCGTTCTTCACAAGGGTGTCTCAAACCTAAGAACAACTTGAAGCCATTGGAGACACAATCAAAGAAGCCGAGTTGGTGATGACTACATTGAATGGTCTCCCTAGATCTTGGGAATCATTCATTCAGGGTATATGTTCAAGAAGAAGGCTAACAAGGTTTAGCAAATTATGGGAGGATTGTACTGAGGAAGAAGCTAGATTGGCAACAAGAGAAGAGAAACTAAACGATGAAGAAAATCAAGCCCTAGCAACACATACCAGAAAAGGAAAATGCAAGAAGGAAGTTCACTCACATAAGAAATCTCATGGATTACAAAAGACACATAAGTTCAAGAAGGATTTCTCAAATTACAGATACATCTTTCAAAAGATGGGACACATTGCCATAAACTGTCCCAACTCCAAAGGTCAAGTCAAAAAAAGAAAGTATAAAAGAGATCATGCTCATGCCGTAGAAGATGATGAACCTAATCATGAGAAAACCAAAGAAGAAGACTCAAGTGAAGAATATGTATTGATCTCATCTCTTACAGGTATAGTCACTCATGGAAGTGACATATGGCTTATTGATAGTGGTGCTTCTAAGCACATGACTGGCTACAAGGAATCTCTCTCAGATTTAGTTAAGAAAGATTCACCTCACAAGGTGAAGCTCGATGATGACTATCAATATCCCATTAAAGGAGTAGGAGAAGCATCCTACAAGTTAGATTCCGAAAAACCTATGAAGATAAAGGATGTTTTGTATGTACCTGGTTTGAAGAAGAATCTCCTTTCCATCTCAGCCTTGGATGAGAAAGGATTTAGAGTTGCTTTCATTGATGGTAAAGTCCTCATGTGGGCAAAAGGAAAATCTATTGATGATGCTGTAGTAATTGGTGTTCAAGAAGGAGGCCTTTACAATTTAAAGGGACATTCAGTTTCAACACTAGTACACAGTACAGTTACTCCAAGTGAGTTTTGGCATAGAAGATTTGCTCACATACATCACAAAGCCCTACCGATCGTGAGCAAGATGGTGACAAGTTTGCCAGAAATCCAAGTGAATCATGAAGGCATATGCAAGAGATGCACGCAAGGCAAGAACGTGAAGAAACCATTTCCAAGCAGTGATAGCAAAGCCAAAGGAGCCTTGGACATTATACATTCAGACGTGTGTGGACCGATGTCAACCACTTCACTTAGCGGGTATGTATAGTATGTTTCTTTTATTGATGATTTCTCATGTAAAACTTGGATTTATTTTTTGAAAGCTAAAAGTGAAGTATTCAACAAGTTTAAAGAATTCAAGGCACTTGTTGAAAACCTTTCGGAAAAGAAGATAAAAATTTTGAGATCAGATAATGGAGGAGAATTCACATTAGATGAATTCAAGACATTTTGCAAGGAAGTTGGGATTAAGAGGGAGCTCTATACTCCCTACAATCCTCAACAGAATGGTGTGGCAGAAAGAAAGAGCCGTACAATCATGGAAGCAATAAAGGCCATGATTCATGATCAAGATTTACTGATGCATTTGTGGGAAGAAGCAGCCAGAACTGTTGTATATGTACAGAACATAAGTCCCCACCATGTACTTGGGAACAAGACTCCAAAAGAAATGTTTATAGGTAAAAATCCAGAGGTCAGCCACCTGAGGATATTTGGCTGTCCAGTGTATGTGCATGTTCCCAAGGACAAGAGATTGAAGTTGGACCCTTCAGGCAAGAAGGGTATATTTGTTGGATACAGTGAGAAATCGAAGGCATATAGAGTTTACATCCCTGGTCACCGGCAGATTGAGACTAGTAGAGATGTCACCTTCGATGAGGATGCAACCTTCAGTAGATCAAGGCAACATCGTATAGATGAGGTCCAAGATGAAGAACCTGAAGCTCCCAGAGTTACAAATACAAATGCAAGTGATGATATTGTATTAGAAGATCATGATATGGAAGAACCACAGAGACCTGCAGATTCATCTCGAGAGATGAATACTAAGAAGAGAAGACCGGCTTGGGCTCGGGAAATTATTCAATATGCAGAGAAATATGGTGCCTCAGATGGATCCTTCAGAGAAAGCAAGAGACCATGACCATACTCTAGTTATGTGGCATTGCTAAGTGACATTATTGATGCTGAGCCTACTAGTTATGAAGAAGTTGCAAAGAAGAAAGAATGGAAGGATACCATGGTTGAAGAATAACAGTCCATTGTAAAGAATGATGTTTGGGATGTGGTTCCGAGACCGAAAGAGAAGACAGTGGTAAGTTCCAAGTGGATTTATAAGACAAAATATTCAGCAGATGGAAGTATCGTGAAGTATAAGGCAAGATTCGTGGCACGTGGTTTCTCCCAGAAAGAAGGAATAGATTATGAGGAGACATTTGCTCCTGTGGCAAGATACACTTCGATTAGAGCTATACTTGCGATAACTACAGTGATGAAGTGGAAGGTACACCAGATGGACGTGAAAACAACTTTTCTAAATGGTGTAATAGAAGAAGAAGTGTATGTGGAACAACCACAAGGTTTTGAGACACATGACAGTCAGACATGTGTGCAGATTGAAGAAAGCCTTATATGGATTAAAGCAAGCACCCAGAGCATGGTACGGTAGAATTGATAGCTTCCTGATGAGCTTGGGCTTTACCAAAAGTAAAGCAGATTCCAAACTGTACTTCAAGGTTGTGTATGGTGGACCAGTGATATTATTGTTGTATGTAGGTGACATGTTCCTAACAGAAGACGAGAAGCACATCACTGAAAGTAAGAGGAAGCTTGCTATTGAGTTTGAGATGAAAGACCTAGGTATGATGCATTACTTCTTAGGTTTGGAGGTATGACAGAGACCGAGTGATATTTTCCTTAACCGAGGAAAATATGTTGTAGAGATTCTGAAGAGATTTAGAATGATGGATTGTAAGGCCATGCCTACACTGATGGTGAAAAATCTGAAGTTATTGAGTGATACATCTTCAGAGATAGTGGATGCCACCATGTATAGACAAATTAATTGTTTGTTGATGTACTTAACGAACATGAGGCCAGATATATGTTTTGCTGTGAACACATTGAGTCAGTATATGGTTGAGTCGAGAGGTGTTCACTTGATTGGAGCAAAACATGTAATGAGGTACTTGAAGGGTACAATTGATTATGGACTCAGATATGCTTCAGATCGTGAGATAAGCTTGGAAGGCTTTACTGATTCAGATTGGGTCGGTAGTGTTGCAGACTGGAAGAGTACATTTGGATGTTGCTTCAGTATGGGATCAACTATGATCTCATGGTTCAGCAGGAAGCAGATGACAAAGAACCCAGTGTTCCATGACAAGTCCAAGCACATCGAGATCAGGTACCATTATATTAGAGATATGGTACATAGGGGAGCAGTGAAGCTCTAGTATTTCGCTATAGATGAGCAGATAGATGACGTGTTGACCAAGCCTCTGTCGAGAGTGAAGCTTGTGTACTTCATAGACAAGCTTGGTGTGGTCCAGAAGGACATCCCTAGTAAGAGGGAGTGATGAGTTATAGATGCGATTCCAGGGCAACAACTTCAGCATGTGACAATAGCAACGGGTAGTCATTCACAGGCACGTTATTGCTACTCTAGTGAAATAGTCTGGTACGCAGAGGGCTACTCTAGTGAAATAGATTGGTATGACGAGTTACTGTTACTCCAATGAAAAAGTCTGGTACGTAGAAGGCTACTCCAGTGAAATATTCTGGTACACCGAGATATTGCTACTCCAGTGAAATAGTCTGGTATGCACGTTACTGATTGTGGCACTAGTCAACATGACCTCGCACAAGGTCAACAAATGCCATGCCTTTAGGGTTGGTTAGCTACCCAGTTTTTCAAGTTGGTGGGCCAACCTGTGTGGTTGGAGGTGTTTCCTAGCCTTGGGCTAGATGGGTAGTGTGTGCGCATTACATCGCCTAATCCTTGCGATTGGATGCCTGGTCATTGTAGACCAGTTGCATGGTGTGCCAACTAGAGGTTACTAGTTCCTTGTGGACTAGATGTCAGATTCTGTGTGATCTTACGAGTTACTAGTTCCGTGTAAACTAGATGTCAGATTCTGTGTGAGGTGACGAGTTACTAGTTCCTTGTGAACTAGATGCCAGATTCTGTGTGAGTTGGCGAGTTAAAGCCCGTGATGACATAAAGCCTGGATGGATGATGAGACCCTAGATGCTGACGTGGTTACAAAACTTCTTCAATATAGATTCGTGGAAATTCAACAAGTCAATGAGCAAGTGTACAGAAGAGCAGAAGCAGTCGTGATGATCGTGCCAGAAGAATACCTTCCTTGCTAAGAGTGAGTGTTGAAGTTTGAGTAGCCTCAGAAGATATTCTTATTGTATTCATGTTGTATTAGATCAAGACAAAACCGTAAAGACTAATATTATATTATATTTGTTAAGTTGGCCCTATTGTGCCTTTGTAAAATTCAGCCCTATTGTGCCTTGACAAAAGTCAATTGTAAATTAGAAGGGTAAAGTGTACAAGTCGGCCTTGACCTATTTATGGGTGGCTCAACTTGTATTTATAAGAGGCTAGGCACCTCACTTGGAGAACACACATAACAAGCTCTCTCACACAAGAAAAGTGCGCAAGTACGAGGAGGAGACACAACTACAGAGGAAGGGTGTTCTGGTAAAGGGTTTTGGTTATCTATTGGAGGACTATCTTGGTCTAGTGGTGCACTACCCTATTCTGGTTAGGGTCTTTGGTTTATCTTCTGTTTGGTGAGATCTCTCTTGAGAGAGACATTGTACATGTTGAAGAATCTATATTGAAGAAGCTTTGCTGGATTTTCTCACCCACGAGGGTTTCCTAGGATAAATCTTGTGTATATTGTGGATGTCTTTCTTTCAGTGATCCTTATGCATGCAGTTATTGTTTTAATACTCTAAAGTTAAAGAATACTGAACACACTTAACTGCTTAAGAGAAAATTTATCATAATGTAGCACTCAAGCTAAGGTTTGGGTTTAATTAATCAATAATAAAAATATCCCAAACCACTTTGTTGTGTTCACACATGCAAATGGTGAAATGATTAAATATGGCAAACAAAAGGCTAATTAAGAAGTGAAACCTATATGAATATGACTGAAATAGCTCATGTGCCCTCCAGGAAAGGGAATATGATGGAATACGAGTGATGTGGATTATACCAAGGTACAAAGTGAAAATGTGATGAAATATGAATTATACCAAGTAAAACACTAGGAAAACACCCCACCATGTGCTAGAGGACACAAACAACRGAGAATGAGACATGAACCCACCATGCAACAACCAACTGAGAGTAGTGACCARAATATTATGAGGAAGGGGATAGTTAGGTGATAGTGGCCCCCTTTTAGTTACACCAAAGCCTCACTTGGGCTTTAGGAATTTATCTCAAGAAGTGAGGGTTTGTGTGATACTATTTTGGCGTCGTTGCCAGGGATAAAGTCCATTTCCCGGAAGACATCTGTAGAACAACTACAACTTTGGATGAGGGTGCATTCTTGAAGATCTATTCTCATCTTGGCGATTCCATTGGAAGAATGAAGACCTTTTTCTTTGCATATTTTATAGACTATGTGCTTGTGAGGTGAGACAAGCATCATTGTGAAGGCATTGGCAAGTTACCTTGGTGAACTCTACAATTTTCTATTTTGATAAGGTGTGAAATTGCATTTGTTATCATATTTGATCTCTCATGTTGGAAAATTGTATACGATGAAAAATGGCTCTTGGGTACCTGTTATCGCACAGACTGTAGGTTGGGCAAAGCCCGACCCAATCCACGAGATGGCGATAACGGTGGGAGAGTCTATCCACTGTAACCTTAGATAAACCCTCCCCTTGCTTTAGTGAAGGATAAATCCAACACAAGGGGGAATCCCGGGTGACCCTAGGGGGAAATGAGATGGAAAGTGTGGTTATGGAAGTGAAGCCCCTATAGGTGAAACTACTAAGTGGAGGATGGCTCAGAAATGAGTCTCGGAGATAGTCAATGATTGCCAAGTGCTTGAGTACCTACGAAAGATTGTTGTACCTGCCCGAGACACAATAAAATACAAGATACAAGCCCAATAATCCTATGGACAAGCAAGTGAAGCTTGCTGTCCTACTTAGCAGCAATATATAATGATATAAATCAACAATGAAATGAATAAAAGAGCTGCTAAACAAGTCACTAAAATCCAAGAAAATATGCAAGAGATCAGTTAGCAATTACTAGTGTAACTCAAGTATGATAGCACAAGGCTTTAGCAACAATTAAAGGTTGTTAGGTACAAGTATTGAAGAGATATTTTTGCAGCCTTATGGCTGTAGCATACAATTGCTACAGCAGAAAATTCCAACCACCAAAACTTGCAAGTAAACCACCCAAAAGAAGCACAACAACTAGTAGATTAATTTGGTAGCTTTCTAGCAAATTCTGATAGTTAAAAAATGAGCAAATTTGAAAGTTGTGAAGTGTTTTGCGGCAGTCCTAATGGCTGTAGCATAAAATTATTACAACAACAATAAATCCTTGGAGAAACAAGATGCCCTAGTGGCCTTGGCTAGCTTTAAGCATATAGAAAAGATTCCAATTTAAACAATTTCAATATCTCGTATTCCACGTATCCCAATGCAATGATTTTATTTCTCCAATGCAAGAGACTAGTGCCTTTAACTATTGGGTTATGGAGTCTTTTAAATGAGAGAGCTAGTTGTGCTATTTCCTTGGGGGTGTAAGCCCTTTTACTCTCCAAGGCAAGCAAAACTAGCTAGGAAAAACCTAGGAGGGTGGAACCCTTTACTTCTCCTAGTATTCCTTTGTGCAACAAATTATTCCAAAACGATTATGATGGGCTTAGTGGGGTTGTATGCACTTATACTCCCCAAAAGCTTAACAAATTAAGCTTGCAACCAAGAAAAGAAGCAATAACAAGAGAGATTCCTTACTTAGTCCCAACATTAACAAGATAATCTCCTTTTAACCAAGAAAAATCCACGATAAAAGCAAGAAATAGCCTCCAAGAAAGATAGCCCCTTATTTCTTCATCCAATAGCCAAGACAAATCATCACAAGAGATAGTAGCAAGAGAGATAGATAAAATTGCCCAAATAGGGTGCAAATTTCAGCCAAGGACCCTTTTCCAAGTGAGAATGCTATGATAAAATGAAAAGAGTTTGATCTCTATTTATACAAATCTCCCTAAAAGTGTTTGTCCACTTAAATTTAGGGTAAACCACAAAGTAAGGGGTCAACAACCATTACTTTAAAGTAAAGGACTTGGAAAAGAATGAAGTACTTGAAATGAAACTTGCAAGGAATAAAATAAAAGTTTGCCTTAAACCATAAAGTTATACCATGCCCATGAGATTGCAAGACATTAAAAGAAAGTACTTGTAAAAAGATAAACTTGAAAGCTAAGTACTTGAAGAAGATATAACTTGCAATGAAAAAGAAAGACTAAATGAGTGCCATAAGCTTATTATGCCTCCATGGGTCTACACTAGCACATGATTACTTCATTACTTAACATAAACCATCATTGAACATAAAATGAAATAACCACAACTAGTCTAGCCTTACGATTTTGGGGGTTGGCAAAGCCAAACACACTCCAAGGTGAAGGCAAACAAGTAAAAATGAAATGCTTGTAAATAAAACTAAGTGAAACAAACCTCAAACAATGGCACAAGGTGGAGGCAAGCCTTCCTTTGTTGTGCCAAAGTGGGTTGGAAATAAACTAAACTAATAACAGAAAATAAATGCAGCAAGAAAGCCTCACGATTTAGGATGGTTGGCAAAGCCAAACACTTTCCTAGGTGTAGGCAAATAAACTAAAAAAAAAAAAAAACTTATAGAAAATTAATTTTAGGAGAAGTGCAAGCCCTTGATTACTCTTTGGGGGCTTGCTTACAATGATAATAGAAGAGAGAAGTGTTGGGTGTGTAGGCACTCCAACTTAGGAGGTTGTTGTTGATGTTTTAATGCCCCAAGTGGGCTGTTTCTCGTTTTCTGTCAAAGACCTGCAAAAACTAGCAAGTAAAACTTGTTGGAAAACTACAGAAAACGACTGAAAACCTTGCAGAAAATTTCTGTTAAGATGAAACAAAAATATAAAGTGAAATATAACAGTATTTGTAGTCGATTTTGATCTACTTCAGCATACAAATCTACCCATATACTCAGAATTTAGAACAGGAAAACAAAACCGAAACTATAAGAGGAAATGAGATTAGGCTAGATGGACAACTTCCAAATCTGAAGTTGCTCCTCCTCAAACCTTAGCAACCTGCAAGCAAACGAGACAAAGCTACAAGACCAAGTAAGAGGTAAGTAGATCCCAAAACATCCACAAAATACTTTGAAGAAGAAAGGAAACTACTCTACCTAGATCTAGAGCAATACTACTATAGATCTATCTAAGCAAAATACTTTGCTTGGATCTCCTACTCTAATCTAGAAACTAAGAACTCAAATAATGCACAAATACAAGTCACCTCAATAAGCTCCAAAACCACACATCAAGAATACTCCAAATGCAAATGGTTTCCTCCAAAGTTTCTTCTATTATGAGCAAGCTTGAGCAAATACTTGCTTCAAGCTTGAGAAAAGAGAGAGCAATATGGGAGAGAGAGAGAATGGGAGAGATTTGGGTATAGTAACAATACACTGAGAGAAGATGAGAAATGAGGGTGAGAGGGCCTTTATTTATACTTGGGAAGACAAAGTTACCCCTCCCAGATCTTTTACAAGTATCAAAAC
Source organism: Picea engelmannii (assembly GCA_009831015.1). Lineage (NCBI taxonomy): Eukaryota > Viridiplantae > Streptophyta > Pinopsida > Pinales > Pinaceae > Picea > Picea engelmannii. The sequence goes on along the minus strand of ML804260.1, from coordinate 76,064 downwards.
AAGAGCAAGAGTGATCATCTCTAAGAGGGGGGTACATTTTTAGGGTTAGGGTTTTGGTATATAGAGGAGGGATGAGGTGGAAAGTGATTACTTGGTCAAGGAGGTGAGGTGGAGGCTCTAGGGAGGCGCACTAGGGGAGAGAGGGCCCCACATCCAATTATTTGCCACTTTCTAAAGTTTACTCAAAGGAGGGGGGCACAACTTTCCTAGGGGGAATAACTTAAAGTGATGGTGGATAGGTAAGAAAGGGTTATGAGGGTGAGAAAGGAGTTAGGATAGGCTAGTCTAAGGTTTACTCATCATCTCCCACTCTCTTTTCAACCAATTAACTCAAAATTACAAAATTTGACATTTTGACTATGTCAATATAAGCAATTAAATTGCTGTTTTGGACTGACCAAGACTCTTCATGGACAAACACCTAGCAAAACTTGTCCGACTGAGCTGAAACTTGGTCCAAGGGTGTAGGGGGTATCATTCCATTTATTTTGAGCACAAATGCCCCCTATCAAAATCCCAAGGACCTAGTTTTTTACATTTTTCATCAAAATTTAATTAAAATTACCCAACTTAGGCAATTTTCATAAATTAAAAAAAAACCTATCTAGACTCGACGAAATTCCGCAAAACTTTAAGAGATGTCTTACATGGTCATTTACAACATTCCTAGACACTAGCTACCAGAGGGATAGACCATTAGAACGCCTTTCACCACTTTGGAGGAATCATTTGTGGGAGTGAAAAACTCAAGGGAAATTAATAAGGCTGGCTAGGCCAAATTAATAACCCGAGGAAAAAAAACACTCAGTGAAAGGGACTCCTCTAATGATGAAGTTCTAAGGCAATTGACATAACTATGATCCATGCAGACCCATTACATTATCATCCCATGCAGGGGAGCGGAAATTCCATCACAAAAAGATGTGCTGAAGGCCAAAACTACCTTGTAGAACCAGAAAGTCTCTGACTTGGTAGCACCTGATGGTGCATATCTTCATGGTACATGGATTTGACCCCCTAGTTGAATAGGTGGTCAACAGTAGGGTCTACCCCCCTTGGCTTCCCTAGGAGTGAGCCTAGACGGAAGAGGTCTAGATCGAGGTGACAATGGGTCTGGACTTAGGCTTGTGCGTCTAAGGACACACCAAGTGGGTTAGAGACTTCTCCACGTTAGTAGGTCTGTATAAGGACGGAAACAGACGTATCATAAATCATCAGTAGATTTTGAAGTATTTTTCACTTCTAAAGTTGATGTTGATGCACATGCAACACATGTACTTTTGGTTTTACAATGACAACGTAAATGCACTAAGTTTGTCAAAGCCAAAATGGAATAATTCCTAATTACTTTTGTCATCTTGATTTTCCATCAGATTAAAGGAGCAATTAAACCATTTAACATTGACAATGGTCAAGTTGTTGATATTATGGTAGCTGCGGGAGGTATTTACCTCCACGTGTAAACCTGACGAGAATAGAATATCCTGGGAAGCAAGAAGAAACCCTAATTAGTTGGCTAATAACCCTAGAAGACAAGTCGACTCAAGAGGATAACTTTTATTAGGTTATTAGCCTCCAAGAGAAAAGTCGGCTAAAGGAAATAATATATACTAAAGAATTAGTACCCAGAATGAGAAGTCGGCCCTGGCAGTCTGCCCGATTTAGTATAAATACAGGAGGCCAGTCTTCATTCTGGACGGCATTCTCAGAATCGCAGGGCTCACTTGTGCGCACTGCAGTTAGCCAGTTTGTGCTCAAGTTTGGAGGAGAGCTGTCGTTGTAGCTGCTGCAGCTAGCAGATTACGTTTTGGCTTGGACTATCTCTTGGTTATGGTTTGGACTCTCTGATTAGCTCTTGTTTGGTGCACTATCCTTGGAGAAAGGTGCGCTACCCTTTGTTTGGCTATCTAGCCTAGGGTTTTCTTCCAGAATGATTCTCTGTCAAGGTTAAGGTGCTCGGAGGGTGGCTTCGGCCTATGGTTGGGTGACAATAGTAATATTGTCTATGGTAAAACGAGCACATCCATCATATTCTAACAGGTTATGGGCCCACACCCCCTTCATTCAGTCTAACCGCTGGAAGGGAGCATA
>ML804260.1:32732-52493 GCA_009831015.1 Picea engelmannii | reverse complement strand
TGCTTTAACAAATAATGAAATTAGTTTATTGCTTGCTTTACAAATTGAATGAAATTACAATCCCACAACTACGGTCATGTGGAGGCACTATGCCTACCTTTTGACCAAAGTGGGTATTAATTAAAGAATTAAAAATTAAAATTGCTTGAAAGAATGAAATAACTTGAAAGCAAAACTACCTCAACTATGGCACATGTGGAGGCACAATGCCTACCTTTTGGATGCCACCTTGCCTTTTGAGGCTTTATTTCAACTCAAACATGTCCCCACATGTTTCCTTAAATTTTGCTTTTGCTGATTTTATTTGATTTAATTTGACTTTTTTGGGTTTTTTGAGCAAAAATGATTTTTAAGTGATTAAAATCACTAATTTTGCTCAACCAAGTGGGTACTTAGGTAATATGGGTGCTCTAGGTCCAAAAATGAACATCCCCAAGGCATATGAAGTCCCCGAGTACCACTTTTTTATACATCTTTATTTTTTAATTAAAAATTACCGAATTCTGACAATTTTTTAATTAACTGAAAAAATAAAAAAAAATCCCAAGGGGGACTTAGTACATTTCCATAAAACTCTAGGAGAATGTTTAGCATGGTAATATACATTAGACACTAGGCTTAGATCCATGCTCAAGCCTAACCATGGGCATATACTCCAGCTCTGGAGGGATTGAGTGAAAAAACTCATAAATTATAAATTGCCTGAAAACGGAAAAATATAATTAGTAAGTGAAAAAACACTCCAGAGTATAACTGATGCTTAGGACTTAAGGTGGCTAAGACCTTTTACAAGTTCATCATGCAACATCTCTTATTACAATTTTTTATGGAAATGTAAAGAAAAAAAGGTTGGTCTTTATGACCGGCTGAACTTCTGAACTTTGAATTTTGAACATGAAAATGTTCAATCTTTGGCGGCTCGTTGGAAATTCACCCTAGTGCAACTTGGTGGATAACAGTGATCAAAGTTGACCAGGTCTCCAATAAAATACAATAAAGTGGGTGAGTGATCAATTTAGACTAAGTCACCCAAAAGAGAGAAGAGTGAAGTATAAAGTGCACTAAAGAACAAAATTGAAAAGCACAAATATAAAACATGTTCATGCATGTTCTCTAGACTAAGTTTCATCCTTGACTAACATGATGTCTTTTGTTGTAGCAATGGGCTAGATGGTGTGTTTTTTGGAATTCATTTGGTTTTTTATGTTGAGATCAAGCATGTTAATACTAAATAATGTACTGAATCTTTAATGCAGGTACTGGCCATTGTTTGACTACTTCTTGGAGCTTTCAGATGTTGCTTTTGTAGTTCTTGCTGACAATTTTGTAACAGATGACGGTGGCACTGGTGTTGTGCACTGTGCTCCTGCCTTTGGAGAAGATGATTATCGTGTTTGCTCAGATGCTAATATTGTGAAGAAGGTATTGATTTTATGGCCTTTACCTTAAAGCTCGTTTTACTTGAGATGTCTATATTTTACTATTTATGAAATTATATCCTCTAGCATAGGTTCAGGGCTTGAACTATTTTTTTTCCTAAAATTGGTGGTAGTGGCTGTTTGGTTAGAATTTTTCTACATTGGCTGTTAACATGTATTACTGCAAATATTAGGTCTCACCCGAAAGCTAACTCTTTCATTTTTGGTTGCTTTTTGTGTTTTCTGTGGCTTGGGAGATTCTTATTTTGTTGGTTGAACTTTTGCTTGTCTATTTAGAAGGACAACAGATGTTGGTTGTAACTTATATTTTAAGTCTCGTTTTCATTTTACCGTTTCACTGTCCATAATCCATTTTGAATCCCATAGCCAACTTTTTCCTGGCCTTGAATGTTAGGAGAGCTGCTGGTTGTCACTCAACTTAGAACATCTTTGTCAACTATTCATGTCCTAGGGCTTCTCTCTTGGTGCCTTACTGGTTCTCGGTCTTTTCTACTCATCCAGGTTACTTTTGCTCCATTGTATTTCTTTGTACAGCTTGCTATGATACATCTCTTCTACATTTTACAGGTGCTCCTCTCTGTTGGAGATGCTTTATGCACTCCCAATGCACACTAATTGTTGTACTGTTTGCTGTCCAATTGTCCACTTTTAGCCACTATTGGATATTCTTATATAAATTAAATCAAAGTTTGTGGTTATAGAAATCTATAGAAAAAGCTGTGCAGCAACTGTGTTTTGTTATTAGAAAAATAAAATCGTGTCAATAAAAATGGAACCATGTTACTTGAACTGGGGAATGACAAGGTGTTCCAAAATGAGTATGGTTGAAACAGTAAATCAACAATATCATATATAAAATATAAGATTTGCAAGTTCATAGTTATTTGGAAATTTGTTGCCTACTTCTGGGAGGCTATTTCAGAATTTGTTTCCACTATTGTTTACGAACATGTTCCTTGATGTTCTGAAACAAGAACAACTGTTTTACGTGGTGATGTTAGTACTTATAATTCTCTTTCAATCTTACGTGCTGAATTAATTCCATTACTAACAGTAGATGTTATCTTAAATTAATTATCATATACAAAAAATGCTAGTATAGGATCTTATAGCGAGGGGCCATTTCTAACATCATGATGGTGAATTGTAATTATAGCATAGTTAGGAGTGACTTTTGGATATAAATGGGCAACTAACACAATCATGGGAAATTAATGCAAATGGGAACTACCTTGTGGTAATTGGGTCAATTTGTGGTTCATCAAATACAAATATGTAAACATGTGTGCTACATAGAAACACCTTGTAAAATTATTATCGTCTATTGTAGTTAACTTGCTGTAACTCACTTAGAGGTGTAAAGTACTAACATACAAAGCAATTATCAAGTCGTGATGCCTTCTCATTCGCATGATAATTCTGTGGAAGTCAGATCAAGCATCCCCTCTTTAATACACACAGGGATTGTATCGGCCAATCACAATTGTTCAAAATTTGAGAAAATGGTTAAACTTTGTTTCCAGGCCATGCACGCTGTTAGCTATCAAATTTTTAAGAGAATGTTACCTTTTGAAACTTCTTGCCATGCATCTTTCATTTTACAATGTTTATTCTGTGTGATACACTATTGTGTAATTACCATATTGTGCATTTCCCTGTGACACAATTTCTAATTGCTAGCTTAGGTGCCTTGCAACTTCACTTTGCAAACATGACTTCTTTGCAACTCATACTAAATTTTGTCTGCAACATCATCTGGCCCTTCATGCACTAATTTGTCCCCAATCTTGCTTGTACTGAAAATAGGTATGAACTATATATCCTTTTAATTAGAAAACATTGTTTGATAGTAATAATTTATGTTAACAAATATTCATGTATTCCTAATTTATTGTTGAGCATGTTGTTCATGTATTAAGGTGCTCCATGGACCATGCCATGTTGATTGTCATTGTTGTTTTTTTTTCTCTTATTTAGGTGCACATATAGAATCTACAACTCAGAGTGAAATTGAGGAGCATTTCATTTTTAGATGCACAATCTACTATATGATTTGTGGCCAGATTTCATCACTTGTTGAGGGAGTGGAACGTCTTGCGGAGGACCTTTTATGCAGGGAGATGGTTAAATGTCCTATTCATTTGGGAAGCTCTTCATCATACAAAAAATCTTCTTAGAGATAAATCTAGCCATATTCATTGCTAGTGGTTGATGACATCCCTAATTCAAGCCTCAGGTCATGAATTGTAAAACGAGTGGGCATATTACTTCTACGATAGTTGTTTGACAGTTCTGGTTGCAGGGAATCTTAGCGCTCTTCCTCTTGGAAGATCAATGTTTGTCACATGCCAAAAGATTGTAGGAGAACACAAGAGCAAGGAGTAAGATCACGGAAATTAGCACTTTGGGAGAAGTATTCATCTAAGATGATGTGGTAGAGGGCATCAAAGTGTTAGCTTTTGACAAATCGAAGAATATATAGGGTCTAGCGAAGGATATATAGGGTCTACAAGAGGAGTAATTGAAATGGGGCCTAGAATGCCCTAGCTATTGCATAAAGGTTTTGTTAAACAAAATGGTCTCAAACGGATTTCTAGAGGGTTTGATAAGAAACCTCATCCCCCCCATCTACAAAGGGAGAGAGAAGAATGATCTAGGAAACTATTGGACCATTGTGATTAGCCCAATTTTTGCTGAATTGATGGGTGGGATCATTGAAAATCAACAAGTGGGCGGAAGAGGATGTAATGTCCCCATTTTTGGACATTATTATATTACAGAGTGTTATGCCTACCAGAGTAGCCAGATGGGGGTGACAACGAGTTCAAGAGATATTGAGGGGTTTTATTGGGCCCAACTTGCATCATTCATCATATTTCATCATCGGGATCCATTCCACACAACTTGGCTTTGGTTCCGTTGCATTCCAACGATTTCTATAATCTTGAGTTATTATGAATGATATTTTAATCAATTTCACTAAGAAGGTAATTTTGGGCATAATACTTGGAGAAACCTCTTAGTGTAATAGCTCATCGGAATCGGGAGGAAGAACACTACAGGATTAGATGATGAGAAGTGACTTTCAGTGGCCGGAGAAGCCATAGGGATGAATAAATAACTTTTTAGAGGAAAAAAAGGCGAATTAATTAATAAATTGATTTAATTAAAAAATAATAAAAATAAAGTAAAAGTCACTTGGAGGGAAAAGGTGAACAAAGGGGATAAAAGAGAGATAGGGGCCTCTATTCTCTCATTATGTTGATTATCATTTTGGTTTCTGGCTTCTTGCTAGAGAGCCCATGCACTTGGGTGTTTTGAGGGTTTTAACTGAACAAACCCTAGAGATCAACTCGATGGTGAAAGATCCCACCCAATCTGGTCCAAGCTTGGTCATGGAGGTGAAAGATTCCTCCCTCACCATTCTACATCAGTTACTATTCAGTACAGGAGCAGTTGAGGAAGCAGGGCACACTTGTGGGGGTTTCTAGCAGGTTGGGGCGCACTTGTTGAGGAGAACAAGTTCGATTTGCTTGATAGTGACTAGATATTTAGTAGATCATGTTCTAGGGTTGATTTTTATCACCAGGGCGCCTATTTGCATCAGTTTGTGAGGGCATACTTCATCCTATTCATTCTACCATCCAGGAGGGCGAGTTTCTCTTGAGGAGGGCACACTGCTCATTGGAGGTCTTGTGTTTTGGAAGGGAAGATCACTTCCAACAGCTTGGAGCTTTGGCATAGGGGTTTCCCATTCCCCGATCTACCTTTTGGCATTTGATTTCAGTGGATCAGAGGCCATATTCTTGGAGGCCGAATTTGCAGTGGTTCCTATAGCCAGAAAGGGTGCATCTCGCTAGAGAGGGTAGAAGATACAGCTTGGGATCTTGGGTATCTTCTGTATTCATCTTGGAGGACTCTTGAGAGTTCATATCTCCATCATTCTACTGTATTTTGGAGGCCCTACTGGCCACAAACATCATTCTTCTACATGTATTCCAGATTTGCCCCATTTTGTATGAGGTTAGCTATATTATGATAAATAAAATCAGATCTAAGGTATTTGTGGCATTTTCTTGAGTTGCTTCTACTGTATCTTGTTGTGTATATGTTATTGGCTACATTGCTATCTTTTACTTGCTACAAACATCATTAAAACTATCCCAATAAACCCTAGCGCAACTCAAAAAGACAAATCTGCAAAGTGTTTGACAAAATACCACAACTAGAAAACACATAAAAACCTCAATGTTCCAATCAGATCTGGTTGGGAACATTACAGAGGAGGAGAAGCGGGCCATAGAGAAAGCGAGGTTTATGCTCAAGCATTCTACCATTGACCATTGCTTGACTTTGAGGCACATGATAGAGAAGATGGGGGATGCTAGTCAGGAAGAGTTGTGGTGTTGTTTAATTGATTTTAGGAAACCTTCAACATTGTCCTTAGAAAAAATTTATGGAAATGGCACATAGAGTTGGGGGTGTTGGAGGAATGGAGAGATGCAATGCATAGGCTATAAGAGTAGGTCAAAGCCAAGATTAAAATCCAAGGGCGATTATTAGAATGGTTCAATAGTAGCATTGGAGTTATGCAAGGCTTCCCCATCTCATTAACAATATTCAAGCTACATATTAAGAAACTGGAGAAGTGGATTAATGACAAAGGTGGGGAAGGGGTAAAGGTAGCGAGTATTATAATATTTTTTCTTTCTTAACGTAGATGATGCCATCCTAGTCGCAAGAACGTTACACATCTTGCAAGAACATCTCCAAGCACTAGAAACCTTTTGCCAAGAAGTGGGAATGGAGGTGGACATGGGTAAAACCAAAGTGGTATTTTCTCATAAAAAGAAAACATCAAGAAGGAACCCTTAGAAATGATTTAGAACTACAAATACCTTGCTCTAGAGTTCAATGAAAGGTTGAGCCAAGAAGTATGCACATGGAAAACACTGGAAGGAGGCTGGACTCTGGAGGTCAAAACAATCCAAGCAAGTTGCAACAAATTAACCTTAAACACCAACAAACCTACAAGAAGATCATCCAAGAAGTAGCCTAGGTCACAAACCATCCTTCAAAAGTGAAACGATCCATCTCCAAGCAAAATTGCATAAGAATTTTTTTCCAAAAAGACAAGTCGCATGCACAAGAGAGAGGGCTGATTTTTTTTTTTTGAGAGAGTAATGTCTCAATCATCAATTATGAATTTTCAAAAATGAAAAAGATTTTCCTCTTATTTATAGAGGAAACCCAAGTCTTAGTTTGGTCCAATTTACAACCAAATCCTTGATTCTAGGTCAAACATAATGTCCTTACATTGACTTTTACCCAACTCATTTAATTTTTGTCCACAAATGCTAAATAATGACCATAAATAACAAAATAAAGTGAATTAAATCCCCCAACATCTTCTTCAAGGGTGGCTGTTGGGTGAGATAACCTCCAAAGGCTAGGGCGTCATCTCCCATGGTACCACATCATCCCACTAGTCTACAAAATGTGGGGTAAACGTCCCACAACTCCACCAAGTGCAAAACCCATGCCAAATCAAGCTCTTTAAGCTTGACGTCATGCTCCAAAAGTGCAACGTTCTAGAAAAAAGGGGGGCTGTCATGTGTGGTTCGTCTTCCCAAGCCTCCCACATGGGGCATGACGTTCTCTAAATTTGTAATGCTCATCATCAATGCCCTCTAATCAATGGGGCACTTCATCCAACCGATGGGATTTCACACCCCTATGGAGATCCAAAGTGCCTTAGTACCTCCACAAATGATGTAACCAAGCAAGATCTTGCAAAGACAAACAAGGTACACCCTCCAAGAGTCCACAAGTCATATGAATCATGCCAAGTAAATCAATCTTAATATAAGAGCCACCCAAACAAATACATCAGGTCCTCCCTTTCAAATTAAACACATGCTTAAAGATTTTATGCAATTTACCAAATTTAGATATGGGAGAGTTATCAAAAGGTCCTATTGGGTAAGCCGATTTCCCAAGTAGAGGAGTGTTTCCTGGGTGAACCCTATCTAGGACATGTAATGAATGTGAGGTGGATGAGGGAGAGACTTTTGGGCATGGGGTCATTGACATGCAGGGGTCTAATATGGTCTCATTTTGATGGATTCCTTTGTGGAGGGTGCACTGCATCCTTAAGTTGCCTTTCGTTTGGGGCACAACCTTTTTCCAAGCCCTATAATTGCTTTTTTCTTTATTTTCTTTAGATAATTTGCAAGTCCCCTTTACAAGGTTTCTTGATTTTCTGCATTAAATGCATTTACTTTCAAGTGGGATACTTATAAGTCTTTTTCAAATTGGTGAGGTGTCCATTCACACTCAGGACTTAGGGAGGGCACCTAGAAAGGTAGAGCTCAAATTTTTGGACTATGGCTTTTATGTCCCTTTGTATCCCTGCCACTACATTTTGATCATGGCTGCTCTTTTCTTTTCTATTTATTTATTGATGCTAGCTGCAGCAACCTCTGGGCCTTTAGACCTTTCTTCCCATAAGAGAATGAGGTACAAGCCCCTTTTTGGGGTACATGTAACCCAAAAACCCAAAAGATGAGGATATAGAGAGGAATGAAAATGGAAAGTGATAAAAGATGATCGGGAATGGTATGATGGCCCATCAAGGAGTCGAAAGGACCCCCAATAGCACCCCTTTCCCCGTGGGTGGCGAACTTACTAGAAACCCTAGGATAACCACCAAGGTGAAAAATGGTAAAAAACATAACTTTTGAGCAAACGTTTCATGATTAGAAAGAACCCCTTGAAACTTATCCAAATGCCCCAGATATTAAAACGATACTCACCATGAGACTTGACTAGTTACCTCATGAAGCAAGACCTGTTTCCCTCTATGGACCAGGCTGGTGTGGTAGATGCTGTTCTGCTGCTGCTGATGATGGTGAAGCATGGTGAAGAAGAGGGGTTCTGTGGGCTGTGCTGTCCATCCATCTCTTGGCACTCCATGTCTGCTACCTACGGGCCTCGAGACATCATCTCCTTAGTTACCCCTATGTTGGGGGGGGTAACAAGCTTCATATGCTCAATAGTGCTTTATGCACTAATCTTGCTCTCAACCAACCTGAAAACTTTAATAAATTAACCTTCCTTTTTTCTGTCCACAAATCTGGAAATTACATATATGAAAATCAGAATCCAGATTTGTTTTCCCCAAGTCAAGAAATTATTCTCCAAGTTTATCTTCTATTTGACTTAGTGTTTCTTAGGGTTTCCCCCCTTCTGCCATAGGAGAGCCGGTCTAGAGTGGGAGGGTGTTGTTGTGGTAACATTCGTCAACCTCTCCAAGTTCTCCTAGGGTCTTACTTGAACTTTAGGACTTTCATCTCAAGAAGTAAGGGTTTGGGTGGTAATAGAGACTCAAGAGTATTGGCAAATTGTGAATATGCACTCTGCTATGTTTAAGTAGTTGTTGTTTTACAGGTAATACAGTCTTGTTAAAAGCTTGAGGCTAACTAGACAAAGAAATTTGTAACCTGACATTTATTTTGTAAAATTTGTATTCTTGTAGGGTGAGGATTTTCTAATCCCAGTTGATGCAAATGGATGCTTTACTGAAATGGTTGCTGATTTCAAAGGACAATATGTAAAAGATGCTGATAAGGATATCATATCTTCTGTGAAGGCATGGCTCTTTACTTGACCTCATTATGTCTGGGATCTCGTGTACTGTTGTTTGCGTTTCAGCTTGATACTTTGTTATCTATGTTTGTAGTTTAACTTGCCTACTGTCCATGCTCTACTTTTAAAAAAGTTAGTTTTCTATAGGTGATAGAAACTTGACAGATTTATTATATTGTCCTTGTTCTGAATTTCTAGAGTTAATTTTCTATGATGAAAATATTGGACAGGCTAAGGGACGATTGGTTAGTTCAGGCAGCATTATGCACTCATATCCATTCTGCTGGAGATCAGAGACACCTTTGATTTATAGGGCTTTGCCAAGTTGGTATGAATTCCTGGTTCTCGAACTTATTTTACAAAATATAAAAATTTCTTCATTCTTTGACTTCATTTGCTTTTGCTTTTGGCTTTAGTTGTTTGAAATGCTATGTTTTAAGACCATACTCTGATCATGTGTTTGTGCAAATAATGCATTACTTGTTTGGATTTGTACAATGATCGATTGAGCACTTGTGTTTAAGCCTTAAGGTGACCTGGGGTGGTAGAAATGTCTGTTCGTAACAATTTTGATTTTCAACTTGTAAGGCTCCTCTGTTGTAAGTTGCTTGTGGGGAAATTTTATGAGGATTTGAGTTTTTATTTCTGTCTTCCATAAAATTGCCAATTAATGCAGTTACTGCTGTATGAGTTTGAATATATTTATTGGTTTGAGTCAAGGGGTGCAACTATGCAACTTGAGCATTGATCATTAAGACCAAGTTTGTGGAGTAGTTATGAAACTTCAGCTTCTTTTTCTGATTCTTTGGCTTGACATATTTTTACCTACATTGTTTTTGTAGGCAGTTTATCATTGATCTTCAAAATGGAAAATATCAGTTTCATGGATGGAACTTTAGAACTTTTTATATAACATAACAGATACATTATTAAAAGAATTGTTTTCGAAATCTTTAACAAGTGCATTTGTTATTTACACATGTTTATGCCTTTCAACCTGTTACGTCCCAAACCTTCAGTCAAAGATATTCAAATCCCTGAATAAAGTGGAGCCCTAGGGGCACTTAGGAAATTTGCCCAATGTGATCTCAGCAGCCTTTCCTCTAAGTATAGACCAGCTCTCCTCTGGCTCAAGGGGGCAAACCCTAAAATGGGACCATTAATCTGTCCCGTTACTGCAGATGTGAAAAATCAGATTAGTGGATTGAAGATGTTTAGAGATTTATATATCTAAGGTGGCTGAATTCAGAAGGATGAGTGCCTATTCTAGGGCAATGGAGTTAGGGAAGAAAATGAGCAAGAGGGCTTAAAATTTAAAGGTGAACCAAAGAAATGTAGCTAGGTTATCATAGATACACTCCAACCAATCAAATAGATTTCATTCTTATGCAAGGTTGAAATGAAAGCTCCTAAAAGATGCACATGACAACTGTGTAGTTTTCAGCCAGAGTACCATGTATTAAAGTTTGCAGCAGAGTGAGTCATTCTCCAAGACTGCCTTGTGTAGGTTGACTTGAGACTTGGAGAAGAGTCTTATTTGAGACAAGGCAAACAGTCTTGTGAGCTTTGTATAAGAAAAAGCCAAGACAAGAGTATACTGCTGATCAGTCTTATTTGTGACAAGACTGAGTGACCTCATGTGTTGAGGTATTGCCTTGTGTAGGAAAAAGTGGTGTGTGAGGTTTTCCTAGGCCAAGCAATTGACCATGAGTGGAGAACCAAATGATCACATCCTGAGACAAATGATCTTTCTTATATGTGAGATGCAAATGTTGTATATGTGATGAGCTAGTATGATGGCATGTGAAACCATGGCTGCCATGAAAGACTTGTGATTGCTGGAAGAAAGAAGAAGAGCCGAGCATGTAACAAAAGTCGAGTCATGCAAAGACGAGTTGTCAAAGAGTTGAGTTATCAAGTTCAAGTTGTCAAAAGTCGAGTCATGCAAAGACGAGTTGTCAAAGAGTTGAGTTGTCAAAGTCGAGTCATGCAAACTCAGTTGCAAAGCAAAGTCGAGTTGTCAAGTAGTCCGCATGTAAAGTCGAGTTGATAAGTCGAGTTAACAAAGTCTGCATGTAAAATTTAGTTAACAAAGTCGAGTTGACAAGTTAACAAAGTTTGCATGTAAAGTCGAGTTGGTAAATTAAGTTACAAAGTTGAGTTGTCAAGTCTGCATGTAAAGTCGAGTTGGTAAGTTGAGTTACTAAGATGAGTTATCTTAGTTAAGTCAAGTGATGAAGACAAGTTTCATAGTGAATTATGGAGAAATAATTATTATTAATAAGACTCCTCAGCGCTTGACAAAGGGATATGGAATACTTGTTGAAGACATAACGAAGAAGGAAGCTTTGCTGCTCATGGGATCTTTGCAGCAAGGACAAGTTGTTTTCAGGTTTCGGGCTGCGAACTTCTACCAGAATTTGAGCTAGCTTTAAAGCTAGATCTGGACAACAAACTCTCATGGTTGTAAGCCTATGTGGCTATGGTAAATTTGTATCTGCTCCTTGCTCATTTTAAATTTTTATAATTGTTGTATATTGTAATTTCATTTATGCGATTATTGTTTATAGCATTTCATTTATTCATGTTATTATTTTTATACATGTATTTATGTTGGGTATTGGTGAGTACTTTGTTTTGTAGAGTCTGAAGTTCTTGCATGCTCTCCTTCCCAAAGAAGATCGAACACACGTCCCCCGGTGGAGCCAGATGTATACCACCTATTTCGACTAGGGGGTCAACTCCATGTGCCATGAAGCTATGCACCCGATGGTGCAACCAAGTTCAATACTTTCTGGTTCTACAAGGCATTTTTTCCCTCAACACTTCCTTTGTAACTGGAATTTCCGCTCCCCTGCGTGGGATAATAATGTAATGGGTCTGCATGGATCATAATGTAGGTTAGTTGCCTAGGACTTTATCATTAGGGAAGTCCTTTCATTGAGTGTTTTTTTTCCTCAGGTAATTGATCTGGCCTAACCAGCCATTTTAGTTACCCTTGAGTTTTTCACTCCCAATAATTCTCCAAAGTGGTGAAAGCCGTTCAAAATATTGAGCCCAATGGGTGACTAGGGTCTAGGAATGTTGTAAATGACCATGCTAGACATCTCCTAGAGTCTTGCGGAATTTCGTCAAGTCTAAGTAGTTTTTTTTTATTTTTTTTTAAAATTACCCAATTAATTGTAATTTTAATTAATTTGGATGTAAAAATGTAAAAACTAGGACCTAGGGGATTTTGATAGGGGTGTGAGTATTCAAAAGAAATGGAATGAGACCCCCTACACCCTTGGACCAAGTTTCAGCTCAATTGGACAAGTTTTGCTAGGTCATTGTCCATGAGGAGTCCAAGTCAGTCCAAGTCAACAATTTAATTGCTTTAATTTGGCAAACTAAAAATGTCAATTTTTGTAAAATGAGCAAAAAGGTTAGAGAAAGAGTGGGAGATGATGCCTAACCCTTTTCCTAAGTTAGAGAAACACTTTTTTAACTTAACTTAACCCCCCTCACCTAGCCACCACCTCATTCCACTCATCCCCCTAGGGAAGTTGCGCCCCCCTTGGTGAGGAAACCACCTAAACTAAAAAATTAAATAAAATTGATCCCCCCTAACCCCTAGTGTGCCCTCCTAGTGCTCTACCATGACTATAGGGTGGTCAAAAAGGTGTTTCCCCTCCCCCTCACTCAACCCTCACAAACCCTAGAGATCCAAAACCGTAAAAGTGCGCCCCCCTTGAGATGGTGACTTCTTTTGGGTCAGTGACACATGGAGCTCATCCAAGAGGGGTCACTCTTGCCTCCCAGGTATAAAAGAATGCCTACCCCTCCTCATTTCACACATCTATTCTCAGTGTACTGTTACTATGCCCAAATCTCTCCCACTCCTCTCCCACTCTTCTCTCTTTCTCCCATTTGCTCTTGCTCTTGTGTAAAGCTTGCTGCAAGTATTTGCAACAACCTTTTTCTATTGGAATAAAATAAATCTTTGGAGGATCCATGGTGCATTGAGAGTTTTCTTGGTGCCATCTTGCTACATTGGAGGTGATACTTGTTTGGTTTCTTTCTTTTGTGTATGCATATGTTATAGATCTAGAGTAGAAAGTCCAAGCAAAGTATTTTGCTTGGGTAGATCTATGATAGTAGTATTGTAGATCTAGTGAGTATTTGTTTTGATTCAACAATGTATTTTGTTTTATCATTAAGATCTACTCACCTCTTTTCTTTTCTGTAGCTTTGTTTCACAAGATTTGCAGGTCACCCAAGGGTTTTGTGGACAGATTTCAGATCTGAAATTTGTCCCTTAACCCAACTCAAGCCTCTTTAAATTTCTGTACATTTCCGTTCATTTTTTGGGCATTCTAACTCTTGAATAGGTCAATAAACTACATTTACTTGCTGATTTTTTGCACAGAATTTTTTTGTTATTACTAACAAAAATTATTTGAGTTTTCTGGTTATTTTTGCAGCTTTTCCAGCAAGCTTTGCTTGCTGGTTTTTGCATATTTGTACTAGAAAAGAGGAGGTGCTGCCCATTTGGGGCCATAGAACTTCAAGAAAAGACCTCCCAAGTTGGGGTATTTGATACCTAACTCTTCTTTGCTCTTCTATCATTGTAAGCAAGCCCAAAGAGAGTCTCTTGGGCTTGCATTTCTTTCTAAGTTTCAATTTTCTGCAATTTATTTTGTTAATCTGCTTACACCTTGCATAGTGGATTGGCCTAGCCACCCATGCAAAATCGTAAGGCTAGAAGTTAGATCTATTTTTCTGTTTTTGTTTATTGCATTTCAAGTTTTCCCCACTTGCCCTTAAGACAAGGTTGAGAGGCTAGGAATCTCTTGCTTTCCTTGTCAAGTATTTGTTTATTTCATTCACCCACTTGGGTACAAAACTAGTAGGCTTGTCCTCCATCTTGTGCCTTTGTTGAGGTTGCAAGTAGTTAGTTGTTTTTCCAAGTTTATTTACTTTCCGGATTTATTTTGCCTACACCCTGCAAAGTGGATTGGCCTAGCCACCCATGCAGTATCATAAGGCTTGTCTCATGTGCTAAATTGTTAATAATTTTTTATGCCTTTTAGTTTCATTTATCTCCTTTAAAGTTCATTGTTAATATTTCACATAGTTAGAAGTATCTTTATCTTTGTTAAGTATCTTGTATAATCTGTTAAAATGTTACCTAAGGAAGGTGTCTTTGCCATGTGTGGTGTCTAGCATGGTGGGGACACATTAAAAAGGTTGTCTAGCCTTAATGACCTTTTAAAGTGTCATTAGTGTTCTAATTTTAAAGTGAGTTTCACTTTATATTAAAGTGACAAAGTGGGTCACTTTMATAAAAGTGACATTAATTAATTAATGTGAATTAATTAATGAGGGTTAAAAAGTGACCATTGGATTAAATTGATTTTGACCATTGGATTAAAAGATTATAACCCTAACCCTAAGTGAATGAACAAAAGGGCAAAAGCAATGAATAGACATCATTATTACATTGCATATTTTTCTCACGTGTGGAGGAGAAGAGGCGTGTTTTTGCAGAGAGAGGGCGTGAACCAGGTTTGAAGTCTGAGCCAAGGGTTTGAGCARCAATAAGGAGGAGTTACATATCAACAGAGAGGAGGAGCAGCCAGACAACACGTGTGGAGAAATAGCACARCARAAAATTTGTAGCAGAGATATGAATGAACAGCAGCACGTGTGGGCCGTACAGTACGACTTCTGAAGGCCGTACACTGTCTGGGAATTCGTGCAGCAGAGTTTAGTTGTTATCTGGGCTATGCATCAAAGTGTTGGATGCATTCTGGCCATACCTTTGCATTGGTAAAGGAGCAGCAACAATTAATACATTTTTTGAGCCGTACAACAAGGGTTTCTCCATTTCTGAAAGTCCGTACAGCAATAATCTTCTATCTGTGCATTGGGGTTTGTGCCATGAATGTACAACTGTGTTTGCTGAAGCGAAATGTCAAAGATATGACAGCTAAGTTGTAATCTACCTCCATACTTCTGCTCAATAATAAAATCACTCTCTCTCACAGGTTTTCCCATCTTGGGTTTTTCCTAGGTCATTGACCAAAATTCTCTTGTGTCAAATTTATGGTTTGCATGTTGTTTAAAAGTGAAAAGATGAAGTAGATTTTGTGTTTCAGTTACAAGCAGAGATATTTTTCATTTCTAGAATTCATTTATGGTGAAAAAAATAATTTATTTACATAAGCTAAGTTGGCTGAGTTAAATGCATGCATGTCTGAGATCAAAGTTAAAATCTGCTAGTTATTAAATTTCATCATAATCTTGAGGAAGCATCTTTCTTTTGCAATTTGTTTAAGTTGGATCTATTTCATTTACTTGGAAGCTCTATCTCCATAAGCATTTTTAATACAAGTAATCTCATTGTTTAATCAATTGACTTGTAGCTTTAGGAGGGATAAATCTATCCAGTTTAATTAGATCACCCTTTACTGGTACAACTTTCGCCACCAAAAAGGAGGCTTGTGGAGGCTACTTGGGGTGCTAAGTCACAGACGACTTCACGACACTAGGTGTCCCCCTTGTTGAGCACCCAAGTTTTCTGGGTTGACCTGTGGAGCTAGGGTAAGGTCTTGTTTGCCTTGCTTATTGAGCACCCAACAATCATTTTGGCCAACGTGGTAAGAGTATAGGGGAAGTCACATAGTTTAGGCTTGCAACTTCACTTCATCTAATCAAGGCTTAAAATTTATTTACAAAATTTGTGCTTCAAGTCTATAATCTAAATCAAAGCTGTGTAACTTCACTTTCCTGCAACTTTACTGTCAAGCTTTATCTTTCTTGCATTTACATTTCAGTGGAGCATATCTATTATTGAATGGTGTATTTTTGAAGTTGCGCATTAGTCCTTCTGGTGGTTTTACTTTCAAGTTATTGCATCCTTGAAGTTGCGCACTTGCCCTTGGGTTGCTCTTTCAAAAGTTGCACATCTCCTTTGGGCTTCTAAGCTTTGTTGTGAGTTGTTTCCTAGTGGTGAATGTATCATTGTGCTAATTCTCCTTTAGCATATCTGCAAAATCTCTCAAGTGGTTAGTTCAATTATTATTTCATTGGTGAAGTAGATCTAACAAATACTTTAGATTATTGTGCAAGTATCTAGTCACTCATTCTTTCATTTCTTTTGTAAATTGGCAATTAGTTTATTTCTTTGTACATTGTGTAGTCATCTAACTATTATTTATTCTTTGGTAATTGTTGTAATCATATTTCATTTATTTTAATTTGTAAAGTTATTCTTTATTTGTATTTAGATCATTTCTTTCTTATTGTATTCTTAATTGATCCCCTTGCCCAACCTTAGGCACTAATCTTAGTTGACCTTAGGGAAAGGGCTGATTCTCATTTAAGTTGTGCATTGCATTGCTGCCTGTCATACAGGCTAGCTCCCCCTTACTTTAATAAACTAAAATTAACTCCTATAATTCACTTAATAATTCACATAGTAACTAGGGTATACCCCCCTTGGCTTCCCTAACAGTAAGCCTAGACGAAAGAAGTCCAAATCGAGGTGACAGTGGGTTTGGACTTAGGCATTGTGCCTCCAAGGACACACCAAGAGGATTGAGACTTTTTTACGTTTGTAGGTGTGTATAAGGACAAAAACAGATCTCTATAGACAAGTGGCTCTTCCATGAGGCCTCAATGAATGGCGTCCACCAAACTACCAAGATATCTCCAACACCTGAGGGAAGAACATTGAGTCTGCAATCAACTAAGGTGAAGAATCCACTGAGAAAGCTATTTAAATTGTGCATATCCGTCACGAACCATCTCTCATGTTACAATCCATGTTGGACCATCTAGTGGCTAATCATACACCATGTACCCAAATCTCATGAAGCACCTCCAAACATGGTGTAAAAACTTTCTAAGTAACCTGAAAATCTAACACTCCCTCTTTATGAGGAAAGTGTTTTCATTGAAACATGTCGACTCCCTTTGTAACTCCACCAAACTTGCTATTTGCAAATCTGTATTGACAAACTTTCTATTTACAAAGCAATGTACTCCATTGGGTTAGCTACCCTGTGCAAGAACATTGTCGAAGTCCCAATCGTCCTCGAGCCATCTTCAATCCTTCGAACGAGAAGCCAAGCTTCCAAATGTCAACTAGGGCTTGAAGCTCTCCTCCATGATGCACAATGCTCTACATCCCTAGTAGGGCACTCTCTAAACAAGTGGCTCCTCCATGAGGTCTCAATGAAGGGCGTCCACCAAACTGCCAAGAGATCTTCAATGCCCAAGGGAAGAACACCAAGCCTACAATCAACTGAGGTCAAGCATCCACTAAGGAACATATCTCAATTGTGCATATCCATCATGGACCATCTCTCATGCTACAATCCATGTCAGACCATTGAGGGGCTGAACATACACCATGTGCCCCAAATCTCATGAAGCACCCCCAAACATGGTGGAAATACTTTTGGAGTAACCCAAAAATCTAACATCATTTGGAATTAATGAGCTTAGGGAAGTCCCCCTTGTGTTGGTGACTAACTAGCCTAAAGTGAGGGAAAGTGCTACTAATGTGACAGTGGTAGCCTTTCCAAGTTCCTCTTAGGGTTTCACTTGGTGGAGACTTTACACCATAGGTGATATTTTGAGTGGTAACAATGTTGATGTAGTGGCTTACTCAAACTCCCCCCCAATCCCTCCAAAACAGCTTCAATGTTATAGTGTTCATTTTAAACAGATCCTGCTAGGGAATGAGCCCTACCAACTCCATAATCAAATGTTGATTAGGGTTGAGGAGGCCATACTCCTAAGTTAGGACTACTAGCTTTTCAAGATCGAGTAGCTATATCCCATAAGTCTCCCCAAATGAAAATACATTTTTTGCTCAATCGATGAGCTTGAAGGTGAGGCAACTCAGTAAGGCATGTGCCATGAGACCTCCAACTCCAAATAGGGCGTCATGCTAGATCCCAACCTACTCTACTGCCCTCCATGTTCCACCTAACCAAGCTTGGCTTTGCTTTCCTTATTGACCAATTACTCTTGAATGTAAATGAGCTTGAAACTTGGAATAGATGGGGGGAAGAGATAACGTGAGAAAGAAAAATCCTCCCGCACCTTTCCCACATGTTGATTTGACACTTGACATCATCCTATGTAATGCCCCCCACCTCTTGATGAAGAGGTCTGGGAAGACTTAGTGGTCTAGGCATCCCCACTAGACCATAGTCTCATACAACATGGGGAAAAGTCAACCAAACTAATATTATATTTTGAAGTTGACTTAGGCAAAAAGGGAAAAAGAACGAAAAGTTAACTCAATGAAGAATTATAGCGCTGGAGGTTGAGTTAGGGTTAAACCTAGGGGTTAAACTAACTCAACAGGAAAACATAAAAGAAGTATAAAGGAAAGGCTAGGGCACATCATTCATTCATCTTGGATATTTTGGTATTTGCTTGTTGAGCTCTTGAGCACACAGTTTTGAGGGTTTTGAGTTTACAAACCCTAAAGAACAACTCAGTTGTGAAAGATCCCACTCACTTGTTCCAATCTTGGTCTCGGGGATGAAATACTCCACCCACACCATTCTACATTCATCACAGGTTCCTTCATCGATTCAGGAGAGCAGCAGGGCCGTACTATTTAGGGTTTTCTAGCAGGGGCACATCATTGATTGAGGAACAGTTCGATCCAGTTTATTGAGAAGGCTTTGGGAGATTCCAGCATTAGGGTTTTGCTTGCAGGACCTTGCTCATCAGTTTGGAGGCTTTCTTGAGGAGTTACTACGGCTAGATCATCATCTACAGGTTGGGATGGCTTTTGAAGGAAAAGGAGGACGTTTTGGTGATTCAGTGATTCTCAGATCTAGGAGGCTCTACCTCAGATCTGATCTTGAAACTTCTCCTAGGGGTTTATGATTGACCGATCTATCATCCTAGAGAGTTTCAGGAGGATTGGAGGCCTCATTCATCTAGGCTGAATTGTTGGTCCTATCTAGGGTTTCAGGAGGGCCAAACCTGTTTAGGGTTGCAACAGTTGGAGGAGGTGTTGTCGTCCTTATACACACTTGCAAACGTGAGCTAAGTCCTGCTCACTTAGTGTGTCCTCGGAGGCACAATGCCTAGGTTCAAAGTCCACGCTGTCACTTTGACTTGAACCTCTTCCATCTAGGCTAACTCATAGGGAAGCCAAGGGGGGTAGACCCTAGTTACTAGATGAGATTAAGAGTTTTAATGTTCTAGGAGTTGGTTTTAATTGGTCAAAAGGTCAGGGGGAATCTAGCCTAAGATGTCAATCAGCAAATGCAAGATGCAACTATTTAAGTATGAGAGTCAGACCTTTTCCTAGGGCAACTAAGACTAGTGCCTAAGATTGGGCAATGGGGTCAACTAAGTTAGGGGGAAAGTTCGTTACAAGATAAGTTACAAAGTATTACAATAAGACAGATACAATTAGATACAAAAGAATAAATCATATATATAGATTAAGACTAGATACAAGATATACAATATACTCACAAGTTTGCTCACATGTGCAGGAATTAAAGATACACAAGATAAAGAGATCAACACATGAAGCCAAGCATGCTCACAACAGATAGAGCTTCGTTGGACTGCTTTTCAATGGCCAAGAGACGCAAAGCACTCAAGACCCAATCAAGAGAATGCCTCCAAGTGGATGCGCACTTCTTGAAGG
>ML804259.1:112801-126278 GCA_009831015.1 Picea engelmannii | reverse complement strand
ACTTCTCAAACTGGGTGGGTAAACCCACCTTTATTATATTTCTGGGTCTCTTTATTAACTGTTGGGGCCGACTTCTTATTCTGCCTATTATAATTGTCTTTTGACCAATCCGCAAAAGGGGATTTGGTCCTATTACAATAACCTACATGATCAATCCACAATGGGGATTGATCCTATGAATAATATATCAATAATAATAAGAATATTCTTTGCAGTTACAATATTTCAACAAACTTAATAATATAACGTTGAGCTTAGTTGATGGCTTTAAGCTGAATTTCTCCCCATAGTGTATGAGATTATAGTCTAGTGGGGACAACTAGACTACTGAGTCTCTCCAACCCTCTTCATCAAGAGGTGGGGGACATTACAATCTCCCCTGCTAGAAATTGCTTGCCCACAAGCAATTCAAAACCTGTCTCTTGTAGTACATGTTCACTTTCCCAAGTAGCGTCCTCAATAGGTAAGTTCTTCCATTTTACTAAATATTCCTTGATGCTTCTACTCCTTAGCTTCTTTTCCCGAACTTCTAGTACCTCTTCTGGTATCAATATCAATTGCCCTTCTTCATCTAAGGGTGGCAATTCTTCAATAGGGATGATGTGTTGGCCTATGGCTCTCTTCAAGCAGGACACATGGAAAACATTGTGCATTTTGCTTCCTTGTGGGAGATCAAGCTCATATGCCACAACCCCTACCTTTTTGTTGACCCTGTAGGGTCCAAAGAAGCGGGGTTGGAGATTTTCTGCTCCACTTCTCTTGATGAATGCCTGTCTGTACGGTTGGAGCCTCAAGTAAACCAAATCACCAACCTCAAATGTGCGCTCCATCCTGTGCTTGTCTGCCTGAACCTTTTGCTGATTATGTGCCCTTTGCAGGTGGTCCTTCAGTTCTTTGAGTATATCTTGACTCTGTTGAATCCAATCCTGAACCATAGGGGCCCTATTGTCACCAAAGACAATCTCTACAAAGGAGATAGGATCGTAACTGTACAAGGCTCTTAATGGTGTCATACCAATAGACATGTGATGAGTGGTGTTGTAACAGTATTCTCCCAAATGAAGCCACCTAACCCATGCATTTTGCTGCCCTGATACATAATTTTGGAGGTAGCCTTCCACCCACTTGTTGACTATTTATGTTTGACCATCAGTTTGAGGATGGTAGTTGGTGCTAGCGGTTAAGGTCGTACCTACCACCCTGAATAATTCCTGCCAAAAGGTGTTCATGAATTTGTTGTCCCTGTCACTCACAATGGTCTTGGGCAAACCATGTAATCTGAAAACCTCCCTGAAGAAGAAATCCGCGACTTGCATTGCACTGAAGTCTGTGGCAATGGAGAAAAAATGTGCAAACTTGGTTAACCTGTCCACCACCACAAAAATACAATCTTTTCCATGTGCTTTGGGCAATCCTATGATGAATTCCATAGATACGCTTTCCCATTTGTGCTCTGGGATGGGTAGTGGTTGTAATAATCCTGTTGGATGGGTGTGCTCATCCTTGTTTACCTGACAAATAGTGCATTCCTTGATGTGGCGGCGCATCACATCTTCCTTCAAACATTTCCAAGAGAATCTTTCCCTTATCTGTCGGTATGTTTTGATGAATCCTTGATGTCCTGCCACTGGTGAATCATGGCATGCTTGTAGTACCTTGGCCTTAAAGGTTGACTCAGGAACCAAGAAAATTCGGCCCTTGTAGTATATGATGTCATCCATTATTCTGAAGTTGTCATCCTGTACCTATCCATCCATTAATTGACATGCAAATTGGTTCTTAGAGTATTCCACCAAAAGGTGGGCCTTCCAGTCAACTGAGATATCGGTCATAGCATAAACCGATGGCCTCCTGGATAATGCATCTGCCACTACATTATTCTTCCCTTTGACGAACTCAATGTCAAAATCATAAGCCTGTATCTTGCTAACCCACTTTTTTTTCCTCTCATTTAAGTCCTTTTGATCCAAAAAGTACTTAAGACTGTTGTGATCTGTCCTCACCACAAATTCCGCTCCTACCAAATATTGCCTGAACTTAGCCAATGAGTGCATGATGGCTAACATCTCTTTGTCATAGACGGTATAAAGAAGCTCAGGACCCCTCAGTTTTAGGCTTTCATAGACAATAGGGTGTCTATTTTGCATAAGCACTGCTCCAATGCCCTCCCCGGAGGCATCACACTACACTGTGAAGGGTTGTGCAAAATCTGGTAGAGCCAAGACTAGGCACGTACTCATTACCTTTTTCATTTTGTCAAAAGTCAACTATGCCTCTGGGCTCCATCTGAATGATCCCTTCCTGGTCAAATCAGTCAAAGGTGCACAAAGTTGTAAGAAGCCTTTGACAAACCTCCTGTAATAGCAACAGATGCCAAGAAACCCCTTCAATTATGTGAGGGTCTTAGGTGTGGGCCAGTCAAGTATAGTTTGTACCTTCTCTTGGTGTATCTGTACCCCCTTTACCCCAATGATGTGTCCCAAATAGAGGACCTTTGTCATTCCAAATTCACATTTGGATTCCTTAGCATACAAGGACTGCCCTTCCATGATGGCCAGAATCTGTTCTACATGTTGAATATGCTCCTCCCAAGTCTTTTTATAGATCAACAAGTCATCAAAGAATACTAAGATGAACTTCCTTAATTGCTTGTTGAAGACATGGTTCATGCAAGATTGGAATGTGGTTGGCGCATTAGTTAGCCCAAATGGCATCACTAAGAACTCATAGTGGTCATAGTGACATCTGAAAGCAGTTTTGGGCACATCCTGCTCTCTCATCTTGATCTGATGATAGCCAGAGCGTAAGTCAATCTTTGTGAAGTAAACCACCCCATGAAGCTCATCAATCCTCAGAATGGGGTACCTGTTCTTAATTGTCTTCTTATTCAACGCCCTGTAATCAATGCACATGCACATGGTCCCATCCTTCTTTTTTACTAGCACCACTGAAGATGCAAAGGGGTTGGAACTCGGCCTAATGTGACCCATGTCTAGTAGTTCTTTCATAGCCTTCTCGATTTCATCTTTGTATTTCTTTGGGTGTTTGTAGGGAGTGGTGATGACAGGTTTCGCTCCCTCTTCCAACTCTATGATATGCTCGAACCCCCTATTTGGTGGTGCTCCTGGTGGAATGGGTCCAAAGACTTTGTTGTGCTTGTTAATGATCCTCTGAATGTCTGGTGAGTAATGAGTCTCCCCTTTCTTATCCACCCGTACTGATATTCTACATTCAGCAGCATATGCAATGTCTTCTCTTCTGAAAATGGCCTCCATGCGCTTTGCTATAACCACCCTAGGTGTGTTTCCTGTCATGCCCCTAAGAACCACTTTTTTCCCATTTTCCTTAGTGAAGGACATCTCCATGGTCTTGTAGTTGGTAGTGATTGGCCCCAACGTACTAAGCCACTGAACCCCCAGGATGATATTAGTGTCTGGAAGATCCATCACGTAGAAGTCTTGTGCCAAATCATGTCTGCCTAATGTAAGCTTCATTCCCGGAATATACCTATCACAGGGCATAGTGCGCCCCCCTGCTACTTCCACCTTGAATCCTTCAAATTCAACAGTGGGTATGTGTCTCCTTTGTAGTAGGGTTGAATAAATGAAGTTGTGTGAAGCACCCCCATCAATGAGAACCGAAACTTTCTGCCCCTGTAACACCCCTCTCATCCTGAAGGTGTTGAATTTGGGTACTCCACTGATGGATGTCAATGTTACCTTCTCATCTGTTGCAGGGCCGTGACTTGCATCTTCATCTTTTGTGTTTTCGGTGGTGTCTGCCTCTATGTTTTGTAGGTGGTCGAAACCTTCATCTTCCTCATTATCTGAAGTTACTTCAATGTAGTGTGCCTTGCCTCTACCCATACATTTGTGGGTTGGATCCCAAGGTTCTTTGCACGTATAGCACAATTGCTTTCTCCTCAGTTCCCTTCTAGTATTTTCATCCATTCTACCCCTTCCTCTGTCAAACCCCCTTTGGTCTCTCCCCCCTTGGTTCATGGGAGGTCTTTGGTCTCTTCCTCCTGTGTTTAGAGGTGGTCTAGGGGTAAATCTAGATTTCGCTGCTGAGCCCAAATTTCCTCCATATAGCATCTTGTAAGTTGGTAGGCTTGAAAGCCTTTACCCAACCCCTTAAGGGTTCCATCAACCCCTCTGTGAAGAGCATCACGAGTCTTGCTTGAGATACATCCTGCACCATGAATGCTATCCTCTGAAACTTCTCTATATATACCTCTAGTGACCCTGTCTGCCTGAGTTGGGTGTGTTGTCGTCCTAATACACACCTGGGTTAACGTGGAAGAAACCTTCAATCCACTTGGTGTGTACTTGGGGGCAAGTCTCGAGTCAAGGTGTTGTCACCTGATCCTCAACTCCTCCGTCTAGGCCAACTCCTAGCAAAGCCAAGGGGGGTAGTCCCTATGAGAAATAATCCAAGTCTTTGTCTAATCTAAGAAAATAAAGCACTTATTTCTAGGAGTTTAATTTTTTTAACACAAGATAATATTAGCACAACATGAGATTAACCAAAAAGGATACCGTCTGCGCAATCAACCATGAACTTTTATCAATCATCACATAAGATGAAGATAAGCATTTGCATCGATGGACAAAATATAGATACACTTTAAAGACCAGTGCGAAAAATAAAACAGTAAAGTGTGATGTGATGAAAGTGTCGCGTTAATTTTATCTTGAGTATTTTAATTAAGGGATTTGGTGTTTTTAGAAAAGTTTTTGAAACCGTGAAGTGGGGATTAAAGTCGGGGTCCCCACTCTTTGTGTGCAAAAGTGAATATGGCCTCCTTATGTATTATTCACCAATCTAAAACTTGCCAACTGGGTGTGCCGTAGATCCAACGAGGCGAGTTACCAAGTGATTTGACACACTCCACCCAGGGTAGAGGTCTTAGATGAATAGTACCACTTAGAGATTGTCCTAATTATACTAGCATGCATTATTCAATTATTTTTTGGGTCATCGAAGCACTTGAGCGTGACAGCGGGCTTGCATACTCAGATTTGAATAGTTGGGATTTATTCCAATAACTTTGCAAAATTGAAACTAATAATAAGCAAACCTAGAACTTGCAGTTGATTTTAAGACTTTGATTTAAATGATGTGAGTAAATTTTATCTTGTTTATGCATGAGAAACTAAAAGAACTCAATGAAACGGGAAACAACCCCGAAAAGCAAGAAAACACACAAAACACCAGTTTCCCCCCAAGGGCAGGGGAAACAACTAAAAACGAGCTCTGTGGCTCGCTAACTTTATTACAAGATGAAACTACTTTTCTTTTTTAGAACACTTGACCTTTATATGGAGAGATCAAGTGTTTTACAAAGCTTTTAATGATAGAAAAATCAAATACAAAGCTCCCGGGAGCACCGGGAGGGTCTTGGAAGGGGCTAAACTTCAAAAGTTCAGCAACATTTCCTCTTGTACCTGTCAGATCTGCACTAAAACAGCAAGGGATTAAATGCAAAAGATGATCAAAAACACTTTTAAAGGTGTCTTTGATCAACCCCAAAAATTTGTGAAAAAATTCTAAGTTAAGCTATACTAAAAACAGAAAATTAACTAAAGAGTGATAGCTAAATAGCTAACCTCCTCAGGATCTTATTGGCAGATATAAAATAAGCAAAGAAAAGCAACCAAACTTGCAGATTTATACTTTAGAAAACAGAGTAAACTTTTTCCTATCACATGCCTAAAAAATGCTAGGAACTTGAAGGCTAGTTAGAAGCAAAATTAAGCTAGATCTTGGCAAATAGATAAATTCCTTTTACAAAACTCAGATATAACTTTAAAGGCTGCATGCAACTAATATAAAACAGATTTCAACTTTCAAGATAAACCAAAACCTTGCATGCAACAGAAAACCAAAGGACAAGAAGATTTTTCTTATAAAATTTTGAGAAAGAAGAGGGAAAGAGAAATTTGAAACCAGGAACTTGGGTGATGGAGTCAGAATGTTGTGTTGAAGAGGGGAATCCTTCCTTTCTTATGCACTTGAAGATGTTAGGGGTTCAAGCAAGAACCCTCCACTCCTCCAAGATTGGGAACCTGCAAACTTAGAAAACCCTTGCAAGCGAAACGTTAAGATATCCTACACATAACCCTAGAAAACATGCAATTAAAGCAATAATAACATGAATTCAAAGATTAACTTGTGACAAAACAAGGATTAGCAATACAATCTAGTTTACTAATACCTTATTTCAATGGAAAAATAAGAAATTCTAGCAAGAGACGTTTACCACACTTAAAGAACCATAATAGGAGTAAATCCTCCACACATTTGCACAAGACAACACAATGAAGCTCCAAAGTCTTTTTATTCCTTTAATCAAATAGCAATGATACAGTACAGTCTTCTTCCCACGAATTCTAACTAACTGAGGAGGGAGGGGTCACGTTTCTTATATAGAAGAAAGGGTGATGATTCCCAAGTGATGCATGCACTAGGGTTAGGGTTTAGGACTAGCGAAAGCATGAGGATATGAGGGAGTTACATGGAGTGAAGAGGAGATGCGTGGGAGTGAAGGGGAGTGTAGTGGAGAGGTGTGGAGTTGAAAGGGGAGTGAAGGAAGGTGAAGGGGAGTGGAGGCAAGTGAAGGGAAGTGAGAGTAGGAGTAAGGGGGAGTGAGAGTGGGAGTTAAGGGATGCGTGGGTCCCTTAAAGGATGCACTAGGGTTTGGGAATGTGCCACTTAGGAAAGGGAGTCAAGTTCCCTCATTGGGATCTCCTCCTAACTAAAAATCACCTCAATCATGTGGACCCTACCTCATTTAAACTCGCCCAAGGCCTCAGTCAACTGGAGACATGAAAAAAACATGTCTCAATCATGTTCCCCAGTTCTCCTAAAATTTAGGAGTTTTAAATTAATTACCCATTTTCCGTATTTTTCGAGTAATATTGATTTTTTAGTGATAATAATCACTTTTTTTTCTCGAAAGATAGGAAATAGGGGTTTACATGGTGTTCTAGACTGGAAAACCACTGCAAATATGGCATCCGACAACATGTGATGCCATATGTTTTACATTTATTGACTTAGAATGAATAAATTCCATTTTTGCGGGAATTTAATTAATTCACTAAAAACTTAAAAAAACCCTATCAAACCTAGCCGCAATTTCCAAATGACTCTAACAACATGTCCTAGTATGAGCTTATATACATTTTAACACTAGACATTGGATTTTCCATGCCAAAACCTACTTGCCAGCACATACTTCGGCGTTGGAGCTAAGTCATTTGAGTAAAAAAACTTAGAAATTATTTTTTCTTCTCACTGAGGCAAGCGGAAAAAATAATTAACAAGTAGAAAAAAACACTCCAAAGTATGTGCTCACTCCTGGTCTTGGGTGGCCAATAGCCTTTTACAATCTCTCATATTTAGGACATTTATTACAATGGTGGAAATGCGGAAAAGAGGGGTCTTTATAAGACCTGTTGAACTCTGAAATCTGAAAATATAAGCATTGTCTGCTCATTCTCTGGCGGCTCTTCAGAAAATCCATCTTGTGCAAACTGGTGGATAATAGGGTGAGTTCCCTGAAATGTCGCTCTGGATCCCCCTGGTCAAATCTATCAATAAGCCTCTGTGTAAACTATGTGTAAGCCACGATCTGGTTGTGGCCTAGTGTAGTTAATCCATGGTACCACCATGAGCTTTGCCTTCCAAGTACATGGTGGCAAACTTGATGGCATCCATCTCTCTCATTGGGTTAAGTTGTAGGTAAGTATCAAGCTTTTGCACCCAAGCCTGTGCAGTCACCTTGGAAGATCCATCAAAGTATGGGATTTCCATATCACCAGCTCTGCGCTCTAACTCATAGTTATTCCTGTGATATGTCTTGGGTTTACCCTTGAATTTAAACCCACAATATTGCCCCGGTGTGATTTGCCTTTGGACCCCTGCGCTCAGTGAGTTATATTCCTTGGCATACTGTTCGAAATTGTCCTCAATCTCGTCTTGGTAGTTCGGTTGTGTCTGGTTATCCAAGAATAAAGGTAGATAGGGCCTAGGGGTGGTCATGATGTATGTCTGTCCCTGTGGTGCACCTTCTCCATAGATTTGTCCCTCAATGTGATAATGGGGGATGTGCTCATGTTGATGTCTAGTCCCTCCATGAGACCCACTAACCTCTCTGTTGGCATAAATTTCCAGGCCCTTTCCCCCATGATTCATCTGCATCAGGAGTTGTGATATCCTCTCCTGGCTTTCACTTACTTTTCTCGGAGTCTCTGTCATCTCCACCTGTCCCCTACATACTGCTTCTTGGTTCTCCTGTAGGTGATGCACAAGGTTTCCCTGTGACACATCTATGGAACGTTGTAAGTCCCTAGCGAACCCTGCTAGAATCTGTGGCTCACTATCCTCACTTGATCCTTCAATTTTGACCTTTGTCTCACCTGTCTGTTTCCTTCTTCTTCCCATGTAAATGCCACTGAACTTTTGCATGTGCTAACCCCCACTAGCTGGGAGGATCAACGCTCTGATACCACTGTAATGTTCCCAAGCCAATTTTTTTGTTGGAAACACTAACTGTTCACTGTCAACTGTTGTTTGGATGTGTGTATGCAGGTGTTCTTATGAAGTTTCGTTTAGGGTTTGTATATTTGATTATCGAAGAACATGAACATAGATCTGAAGATGCAACATAAAGAAGTACAAGAGATAACAAGGAATACTAGTTATGGAACCAATCAACACAGATCTGACCTTTATTTAGATAATATAGAGAACCTGGTACAATAGATCTGCAAATCTGAAAGAATATCAAGTAAAGCCTCTAGCTGGAATAAGAGTTGCTACAAAATGCTCAAGACTGAGGATATAAGCCCCCAAGGCTAGATAACAAGCTGAAGAACAATACAAGATTAACTTCTTTCCCTCTAAGGTTCAAGTCCAAACCCCCTTGGCTAAAGTTGCGCCCTCTTGGCTGGCTGTAGAAGTCCAATAATTCGGCCCTGCTGTTGGAGGCCTCCAAATACTCTGAAACTTTGTGGAATGATAGATCGGGGCAAGGTAAACCCCCTCCTGAATTCTTAGGCTGAAATACAAAGATCTGCTCCTCAGATGATTGAAACTCCAAACTGAACTGCGCCCTCCTAAAGACTGCAGAGACCCAATAATTCGTCCTCCAAGCTAGGAGCCTCCAAATGCTAAGAAATTTGTTGGAAATGTAGATCGGGGCTTGGCAAACCCCCTGGTGAAGTCTCTGGCTGAAATATGAAGATTTTCCCCTCCAAACTGACTAGATCTATTTCCATAGTTTGTCCTCCTTCTCTCCAACTCCTGCCAAGCTCCAAAAAATCAAATGGCAAGTAAACCTCTCTCCAAATATGCTAGGAATGATGGTTGAGGCCCTGCAGAGAAAACTCAGGTGACCAATAGTCCAAAAACCTCCTCTAACTCCTGGATCAAATCTCTCTTCTTTCAATGGTGCGCCCTCCTTGCTAAAAACCCCCAAAGTTACGTCCTGCTTCTTCCTTGAGTGCTTGACGGTACCTGTAGCTGTTGTAGAATGTTGTGGGTGGAGTATTGCATCCCCAAGACCAAGCTTGGATCAAGTGAGGTGGGATCTTTCACCACCGAGTTGACCTCTAGGGTTTGTGTTCTCAAAACTGTTGTGCTCTAGAGCCCAAAAGAAAAATGCAATAATAATCCAAAGGTGAGTGAGAAGTGCGCCTTTCCTCTCTTTTATACCTCAATTCTATTTCTTTGTTGAGTTAGTTAACCCCTAGGGTTAATTCCTAGCTTACCCTCACGTGCTCTTTTCTTTCACTTAGTTACTTTTCCTTTTCAAAGTCAACTTAATATTATAACGTTGAGCTTAGCTGATGGCTTTACGCTGACTTTCTCCCCATAGTGCATGAGACTATAGTCTAGTGGGGACAACTAGACAACTGAGTCTCTCCAACCCTCTTCATCAAGAGGTGGGGGACATTATATGTTTACTAGTTTCAGAATTGCATACGCCAATAAACTTGCCCAAAATGCCAAGAGGAACTTAGGAACCTTCCACCTGAGCTAGGTGCTAGTCTGAACAAACTGATGAATAAGGTGGTCTCATCCTTTTAACAAAGAGGTTTGGGAAAGATTCCCTGATGTGTGCAGCACCATAAGTTAATGGGAGTTTTTATGCTTCCTTAGGCTACAAGTTCGGGACTATGGATATCAGCAAGAATGTTCGGCACTCGAAATCCATTCAGACCTGCCTTTATAGAAAAAATAAAAGTCGACAAAACATTTGATTTAGCCGAGAATAGGAAATCCAGTGCCCCCTCCATATTTTAAGCACAAAAAATAATATTAAACAAACAATTTCTAATGATATAGAGGCAACAATGATATAACAATGATATAGAAGGAAAGAGGGAATGCCATTGGGTAGTTGCGGAGGAGAAATGTTATTCTTCTCATCCAGGTTCAAATCCCGCTTGTGACATGCTCTGTTCTTTATGAGCTGAGCCAATTGTTGCTGAGGCTACGAACCATAAGGAACATCTACCCTTGCTTAGGGGGCTGGACGGTGGGGTGTTTGATTACATGTTAAAAAAATGAATGCAATAAAAGGGAAGACGCTTTGTGAATCAACTTTATTCCAAACAACATCAGCTTTACAGGGGAGATACCAGTAGTCTTTTGTATACCTCAACCATTTTCTCTGGATGAGCTTTTGTTTTTGCATATGCATAAATCTGGTACAATTCCTGTATTCAAGTGAGAATGCCATTAGGCACCTTTATCACAAGTGAGAATGCCATTAGACACATTTATCACAGAAGCACAAAACTAATTGTAGGACCAAAGACCATTCATCTCTGCACAGCAGGAAATAGGGAAAACTGCAAATGAAAAATAAGTTGCCCTTGCCTGGATCCATTTCAATAGTTTTGATCTGTCAGTTGTGATATCATAATTCCTTAATACCAGAAAAGCAATCTAAAAATTTTCAACAGGAGGACCATATGCAGTGCCAACCTTCAGAAATTGTATACATCTCTGAATTGTTAATCAATAAACACAAAAGAATATAAAGTCAAATGTCATAGATAAAGTAAGAATGCATACTTAAATGGCTTATCACACTAAATTGACTCAACAAGAAACCAAAGTACTTTCCAAATAATCAAGTGCAGGGCCTGTCCATGATGGGAAAGTGAATATATATCATTAATCCACACTCTCCAGAATATGTGGAAGATAGGACATCTTATTAAAATAGGATGGATAGATGCTGGAAACATTGTTCTTACCAGCTTCTTGCACAACCTCTAGCTCCGGCTTGCTCAAAGTGACGAATCCGTACTTTTTATATAAGTACATGTATATTTCAGTAACTCATTTGCAACCTCTTAGTTCACAGGATCCTATGTAATCACAAGCAAGTTTAAGAGTATAGCCTCTAGAGTTATGCTAAATAAAAACCAGAAACAGAAAACGTTACAAAAGATTTATCTATATCTGACTAATTTGACTTTCAACATGAGAGACGGTGTCCTTCTCCCTTGAGAGAAAAACCGCAAAATATGACAGCTGGCATAGTGGAAGCAAATGTGTTAATGTTGTTTACCATGGGAAAAATATGCCAATGTCATTGGTCAGCCATTTAACCACTTGAAATTGAGACAGCAGAATTTTGCTGAGGAAGAAGCCAAAACAACTGGCCTATTATCCAAAATTTGCAAATCTACTAGTCTCTTCCCATTGTCTAGAAGAGATCATGCGAAGACAGAGTAATAGTTACACGGAGAGAAGTTTAAAGATCATCAAATGGCAGTGACTACATCTATCTAAAACATGTTAAACCAATCATCAAAGATCTAAACAATCACAATTACCTTTTTCACCAGGTGGGAAAACATTACCCTCGAAATAACTATTCTATTTTTTTTGGAAACAGAAATAAGAATATGGCCACAAGTCGACCAATAGCTGCTACGAATTAACATAACGAAAACCGAGACTCATAATATCATATCTTTGCAAAAGGAGGGGTTTTCAGATCCATAACCAAGTTCTCAATTCAAAGAACAAATATTTTCATTATGTATAAGTTGAAAGACTTGTTTTAGAAAACCAGATTGTCTGTCTGTGTCATAGGAAAACATTGACAGAGCATGCATTTTTGCATTTATTAATGCATCAATTCAAGAAAAACAATGGAACCTCAACAAATTGTCAGCATCTGTAGTGAAGCATGAGTGGGCCAATAGGAATAACCAGGACATTTATTTAGTCGACATGACAGAAAAACGAAAGTCCTTTAAAATCCTGATTTCTCACACTTTCAAGTTATGCAATAGCCATCACATTAAAAATAATACAAATTCTTTTAAATATTGAAGACTTAGGGACAATGAATTAATGAACAAATGATATTTAATCTTGGAATTGTCAAGAAGAGCAGAACATAATAGCCTGTCAAGACCAAAATTTCCTTGTTACGGTATGACATCAGACCTTTCGTGCCAATGTCCATTGCTTTGTTGCATGCTGCACTACCTTATCCTCTACAGGAAGGCCCTTACGCCGTCTAACAGTGTCAATCATTTTCCTAGCTATGTTTGTTGGAACACTTGAACCATCCCCAAACTCCTCCAATTCCTCCTCTGTTTTGGGAACAAAAAATGGATCTTGAGGAAGTTCTTCCCAATGGCTGAGAAGAAGTTGAGGGCTTGCAGCTCCTGATGTCCATCTTCGAAGCTCATCTTCAAATCCAAAAGTTTCAGCAACTGGCACATAAGCATGCACAGTGAACAATGACGAACCTTCCTGCATCTCTTCTTTCAGGATCTGTGCACGCCTTCGTGCAAGCACAACATACATTGAACCTAAATATTCAGTTGGAGCACTCACCTCACAGAAATACATTGCTTCTACAAGGCGAGGCCTTTTTGAAAGGATAGAAGACCTACATGCATCTTTAACAACAGTCATAACCTGGCCTGAAAATGGCCCATGCTGGTCAGGGAGGTGAATACTATTCTTGTTTCCATTTTCCCCAACAGAATCACTAACATCAGAAGATTTGCTCCTTACAGGAAATATATAAGCCTCAACAATGAAAGCCAGACCCCACATCGGTTCATCACATAATGGACCAGCTGCTGTAGCTAACTGGTATCCTGATACAACGCTACTCTCCAAACCTTCTGCTTCATCATAAAGTGAATCCAATTCATGTTTATTACCATTGACATTTAAAGTCACCTCATTTGACTTTTCATTGGAGACATCTGCAAGGCCTAACTTTTCTGAGATCTGGGGAAAGCCACGAACCAAAACAGGCTCCATGCCAAAGGTGTCATCATTTGAAGTACCACCTGAAATTTTTACACTTCCTCCCAAAGTATTTGAAGTTGGGACTAGCAGAATATTAGGTCCAACATGCCTTGGACCAAGGGCCCATATCCTTTGGAGTGAATTAAGCCATGACTTCCTATCTTCCTTGCTCCTT
>ML804259.1:40274-87335 GCA_009831015.1 Picea engelmannii | reverse complement strand
CATCCCATGCAGATGATGGCATGTTTGGGGTTGTGTTGCAAAATTATCCATATCCTAATCCCACTTGACCTAATGGGTATGATACCTCATTTGGTGGGGTTAGTAATTCTTACCCCCTACTCTTGTAAGGTTTCCCTTGACATCTTATAGTTATCCTAATATTACACTAGATTCTTCTCATTCCACATCATAAGTAAGAAATAGTACCTCATATTCTAGACCCCCTGTACACTAACACATGCATGTAAATGGTTGCACTAGCTCTTCTTGTGCCGGAGCAACCATGAATCACTACTATCCCTTTCTTGGCCCTCCATTAGTAGCTTTAGTTACTCCAATGATGGTAACCCAACCTCTTGTTAATTTTAGTCAACCCATACCTCCTCTTCAAGTATAAGTGTATGCTCAATAGAATTTACCCAACCCCCCAATTAGATTAGCTACAACAAAAAGAAGACAAGGGGAAGGGAAAACAAAATGACCAATGCCAAAACCAAGGGAATCAAGGGAACCAAAACTAGCAGCCTAATAATAACACCGGGGGAAATCATAATACTACAAATCAGGGTCAAGGTAACAACCCTCAACCTAAATAAGGGAAGAACCCTCAGTTTTGTACAAATCGTCGTTGCTCTATTTGTGGTGTCTATGGGCATCATGGCCATGATTGTTTTCTTTTACATGAACTACTTCAATTGAAGGAATTGTTTGAGAAAACTCGTGCCACAACAAATCTGGCTACTACTCAACCTACCCCTCCCTTTTCGTCACAACTAGTTGTGTTGCAAAACCTTTTTCTGACACAAGGATTTGTATATACACCAGAAACCAATCCTTCTAGTCAACCTGCCAATTCAAAACCCTTTTGGAGATGGTACTTACCAAATATTGTACATGGATTCAACCGATATTAATATTTCTACCCGATTCTGTTAGTATAGCATGCCCCCTGAAGCACGGCCTTCTGACCTACGTGATCCCCCTTTGGCCACTAATGTACCTTTGTAGATTCCCCAACCTAGTTTCGATCTTACCCCCAATGTACCAATGGTTTATTTATTTCAAAATTCCCCCAACCTTCATGCACTTCCCATAACTACAATATAGTAGATGATGAAACTTAGTCTCTTGTTTCTATGTCATCCTTAGAAGTCCTCCAGACTTGTCACTTGTTACCCCCTAGGCTAGGGGTAACTAAGGAGATGATGTCTCGAGGGCCGTAGGTTGAAGACATGGAGTGTCGAGAGCCAGATGAGCAGACAAAGCTCCTCCTCTCACCACACATATCCATTTGATTGAAAACATTTGCATCCACTACACCATCTTGGCCCACAGAGGATAGCAGGTCTTGCTTCATGAGGTAACAAGTTTGGTATCATGGTAAGTGTCATTTTAATAATTGAAGTATTTGAACATGTTGCAAAGGGTCCTTTTTTTATTATAAAATTTGTTTCTTGGAAATTATGCCTTTGGCCTCATTTCAAATTGGCGGTTGGCATGGTTTCCTAGTAAGTGGGTCACCCTTGGGAAAATGGGTGCTACTAGGAGGTCTCCTTGAAGGGTCATTGTACCATTCCCATCCATATTTACCATTTTCCATGCTTCTTACCCTTCGTTTTATCATCTTTTGGGTTTTTGGGCTTGTTGACCCCAAGAAGGGCTTATACCTCATTTCATGGGAAGAAGGGGCTAAAGGCCCATAGGTGTTGTAGTTGGAAAAATAAAAAATCCATAAATTATCTTCTAGATGCTCGCACTAAGGTCTGAGAGGAATGAAATCATTCTCCACAAAAAAAAAATCAAGGACCTTTTAAAAAAAGGGAAACACATAATTAATAAATGTCTTGCTTGTTGAGGGAATGCATTTGTGGTGTCTTTTACTTTCCTTGCATATGGCACTCAATGTGTTCATAGATCCAAGTGGCCTTGCAGTGATATTTACTTTCCATTGCACATAGCACTCAATGTTTTGGACGATAATCAATTAATGGCAAATAAGGGGCTTGGAAAAATGTTACATTGCACATGGGGATGCATCATATCGTCTACAAAGGCACCCATAAATGAGACAATATGAGCCCTTGCTATGTCAAGAACCCCATGCCCAAAAGTCATATCCCCATTGTTGGAGTAGGCATTTTTGGGAGTAAGCGAGGCAAAGTGGGCCAAAGGGAATAGCGTGCACCGAAAAAGAAGGAAGACTAACACGACAAAGGGAAAAAAAAAGCAGCGTGCGACTAGATTTACGGAAATCTGGTGCAGATGTGGACAAACCTAGCCATGTTAGGGCTAGGGTTTTGGAGTCATATTGTAAGGGTTTTTAACCCACTTTTGTAGTATAAATAGAAGAGGCATAAGGTATATTGGGGGGGTGTCTTTGGTATGGTATATTTATGATCTAGATCCAGGAGTATTATCATATATTTATCTTTTGGATTCCCTTTTTTAGTATTGAGTCTGTATTTTGGTGAGAGTTGTGGAGCTCAGATGGAGTTGATGTAACTGAGGGTTATGTCGCAAGTTGTGGATCTTGGTGTGATGCTAGTCCACCTCACTACTCTCTACTATTCTATGATGTAATGCACGCAACGACATTTTGATGAAGAAGAATAAATAAAAGAATATATTTGTGGATGTAGCCCCATGGGGGGTGAACCACAGTAAAAAATATATGTTGCAATGTGTTTCAATGATTTTCTGTTATTTTTGCAATTATGGTTAATTAGTTAGATGAATGAATGGTTTAAATTATAGCACGCACTAGAAATATGTATGCAGAAGGAATCTTATGAATGAATGATTTGATGAATGGTATGATAGAAGGCATGGATAAGTAGAAATACATGTAATAATAACAACCCCAATCCCTTCCATGACTGTAGACAACTGCGTGATGCAGTCGCCCATAAACCATCTCGGGTGAGACTGTGTTGTGCACTCTATGCATGATGTAGCCTTCTAGTTTACCAGAAGGGTTGATGGTGAAAAGGGTTTCGTTGGATAACTAAGGTAGAACCTGGGTCAGTCCATACATCCAACACCCATCCACCTCATTTCACTACATGACTTAGAGAGGGTCTTCTTGGGAAACACTCCTTGACTTGGGGATTGATCTACCCAGTAGGGCACCATGACAACCCTCCCACACTTAAAGCACCGCCTCTCATAGAGGTAAATGTACTAGCAAGATCCCCAAAAATATATCTGATGCTAAGAAGGTATTGGGGGGATATCCCCTCATCCAACCTCACGCGACCTCGTGCTTAACTCTGGTGTAAGCGGAGCCTCCTGACGTCACCAATTATACAATGGATTTCACCACTCCCTTAGTCAGACACATTTGTTGATTTAATAGCCTTGGAGAACTTTACTCACAAAATCCTATTCCAAGGCTCTAAATCCTAAGCTAGTTTGTGCACCCTAGAAAATAAAATCGTTTCTAATCAATTTTAAATTATCAATGTTGTTTTTAGTGGCCTTTCTTACTCACAAAGGTGTGGTAGTGAAACTGATGATGTTACGGCACAACAAGTAAAATAAATGAATATAAATAACATGCAAAGTCGTAACTTCAATTCCCAATAAATGATAAGCTTTTCAATATGAAATTTTCAATTTAATTCTGCAATTCAAACTAAAATGCAATATTTCCGTAGATGTGCTAAGATCAATGATAAGAAACCGAAAAATGTTTAATATTTTTGTATTTTCAATATAAAATAATGAAAACGCAAGGACTGAACAACAACTTGATATAAAGATTCTACTGAATGCAATCAGAGACAAACCAAGTAGGATATCAAGAAGCAAACACCTAGCCCAAGATGCAAGGACAATCAATGAAAAGGATGATGAGAAAGCACCGCCCGAAAATTCAACCAAAGAAAGCTTTCCTATCATTCTATAGACACTTAACAGTCATAATAGAGACCTAAGAAGACTCAACAACCATCAAAACCTACCTAGCAAACATCAAACTCAGGAGAAAACCGTGTATATATGCCTCTTGCAGAAGGACAACATGCGTATGTACACGACTGTTAGGTAAAAACCCGCGTATATGTATTAAAACACTGCCAGGTTAAGGATAAGGCTAAGAAACTCATACTGAAAATAAAGAGAGGCTGTCAAGCAATCAAACAACAAGAAACTCAATATAAACGAGAGAAATCAAAGGAGAAAAACACTCCAAACCCCGAAAAGAAGATTCCATCCCCAATATGGTCGCCAATTCTCTTACGAGGAAAATCTCTCTATGGTATGGGATAAACCACAACAAACGAAAATGACTGTAGAAATCAACTCTAATCCCAGGTATGTTATACAAACAAATATGCTAACTAGACAAGACAAGGAGCCTACCTCATCCAAAAGTTCGATGAAGTCCACCATTGAGCACTTGACTCAAAGCGATACACCTGCAACTTGTCCTCAACAACCAAGAAACGAAAGCATATGGTGATAATATATAAAGTTAGCACATTCAATAGCATAGTCCATTAATATTCATAACAAATATGCCCATGGAATAATAATTCAAATATTCGCAATATGTTAATTGGACGAGAAAAGAGTATTTCTATTAAAATGTAATCAACAGAAGTGAATGAATTACAAACTTCCATGTCGGCACGGTTCAGAACCGAGAAACTAAGTCCCTTCCAGCTGGACCTCCACCACTTCAATTCTCCACCAAAGGCAAGCTCATATAAGAGAGACAATGAGGTTCTTAATCAAGTAGGGAAGAGCTTGGGGGATGAACAATGTGTTCAGACTTAAAAGGACAAAGGGATGCATACTCAATATGAAGTGAATAATTTCTCCAGAGTAACTTTTCTCTTAAAGTTGAATTCGTCTCCTCTTTTCAAGAGCTCGGATATGGACCGTTTATAGCCTTCAAATGGAACTGAAGGGTTGAGTCAAAACATTTACAGTATATGGAAGTTCAAGGATCATGGATCTCGTGACGTGACATGGAAACCCGACACTATTTTTCAATTTTGGGCACAAAACCTGATGTACGCGGGCTGTAATGGAGCAACCTGCATATACGCATGATGTATAATAGTTAGGGCACGTATATGTGGAAAAATATTGTTTTTAGCTCTGGGATTTGCAAAAAGGGACTTCAAGTCTGCATAGGGAAATGGAAAAAGGCCTTATGAGCAAATTTGCATAGGGTGAGGAAAATCTTGCTATAACAACAAGTTGTATAAGGTCTTTGAGCATTTGTTTAGTTTGAAATGGGGGGATTTAATGCACATGTTTGGGTGGTTCTTTTATTAAATGTGGCTTACTTGGCATGATACATCTGACTTGTGGACCCTTGGAGGGTGTACTTATTTGTCTTTTCAGGGCCTTTCTAGGTGTAAACTATTCCATGGAGGATTGTGCCATTTTGACCTTCATGAGGGGTTGAAAACCCCAAGGATGAACACCATGCCTCATAAGATGGGCAGAGGGCCTTGGAGCCATTGCACACTTGAGATTATGGAAGTTTCCTTTGGAGGCACTTGGACAACACTAGATGATGGCAACATAGCCTCTTACACTTGGACGTTTGGCCTTTGGAGGCTCAAGACGTCACCTTATATGCATTGATGTCACTTGGAGGCTTAGGGTTTGATGGGATTGATGGTTAAAAAAGAGAGATGATGTGGTTTTAAGAAGAAATATGCACAACATGACACTCCATAGCATGAGAGATGGACACATGCCCTTTGGAGGCCCAACGACTTGCATCTAGAGGCTCAACGTCTCACTTTTGAGGCATAGTGTCACCCTTCTAAGGGATTTAATTTATGTATTTTTATATTTTTAAGTTGTAAATGAAAATAAAGAGGGTTGACCTCCATTTAATTTGTTGTTGGCAAACTTATGTGGACAAAATTGGTTTAGATGGCCTCATATAAATAGAGGCCATCTCACTTTAATTTTACATAACTCACTTGAGAATTACATACATTCTTGGGTGAAATTTTCACCCTACTTGGGAAATTCACTCCACCTTGTCTCTTGTGCTTTTGGATGCTTCTCTTGTCTATTGGTTGAAGGAAGGATAGCGACTT
The DNA here is from genome assembly GCA_009831015.1 of Picea engelmannii. Classification (NCBI taxonomy): domain Eukaryota; kingdom Viridiplantae; phylum Streptophyta; class Pinopsida; order Pinales; family Pinaceae; genus Picea; species Picea engelmannii. Next base: position 81,267 of record ML804259.1, on the reverse strand, counting down.
CTCTTGATGCTTGTTTCTTGGTAATTGTGGTGGAATCATCTTGATAAGTAAGGGTTTTTCATGCTATCTCTTGGATTAGGTAAGAAATTTATGCAATTATATGTTTTTCTTCTTAATCTCAAGGTTTTTTTGTCAAAACCCTTGGAGGAGTATAAGGGCATACATCCTCCATCAAGATCTATCTTTGTTGTCATTGAAAAGGCTATTTTCAAAGGTTTCTACAAGGAGTAAAAGGGCTTACACCCTTGTCAATTTAATTTGATAAGGTTTGTTTGTTCTAGGAAGTAAAAGGGCTTACACCCCTAGAGGAGTAATAAACCTTAGCTCATAAACAAGAGACCCCATTACCCAATAGATAAGGCACTCTTATATTTGCATTGGAGATTGAATATTATGCATTGGTAAACGTGATATCAAGGAGATTGAATTGTTCAATTTTGGAATTTGATTCTACATGCTTTAAGCTATCTTGTGCCCTAAGGGCGTATTGTTCTTCCAAGTGATCTAACTGTTGTAATAAACATTTATCTACATCCAATAGTGTTGCAAGAAACTCATTCTTTTATCACTCTTTACTCACTCTTCTACTGCTAAAATTCACTTGAAAGCCTTGGTAATTGTTCTATTGATTATAAGTTATTGTTTGGGTGGTTTACTTGATGATTTTAGTTGCTAGAATTTTCTGTTGTAGCAAAATTTTTCTACATCCATAAGGATGTTACAAAATATTGTTGATAACACTCAGTAACAACCCTCTTGCTATCAAAGTCTTAGTTTAACTATTGGAAAATTGTTTGCTAATATCTAGATTTATTTCTAACATCACACACTTGATTTTGATGGTTAATTTTGTAGCTGTAATAAATTATTTAATGCATATATATATTTCCATACTGTTGCATTTTTGGGACAACAACGTTTCTTGGTGATTCACCATTGGTTTTGAGGCTTTAATCTTCATAAATTGTGTTGTTGCGGGCAGGTATAATGTTGTTTTGCAGGTACAAAACCTTGGAAACCTTTCATCAACTCACATGACAATCTCTCAAGCCTCATTTACACCTTTGACCTTGACCTACAGGGGCACTCATCAATCATTTTCTACTTTCTATCTCAATCCCTCGAGGGTTATCAGGAAGCCTCCCTTATGTTGGACTTGTTCTTCACTAAAATGAGTTGGACATCTTTTGAGGTGACAATGATAGTTGTTACCATTTGTGTCACACATTTGTGGCTTGGGTCGGTCTTTTCCCAAGTTACAATCTATGTGATAACATTTTTGGCATCGTTTTCGAGGAGGATTTTGAATCCTTTCCAACCCATAACAACACTTGGAAAGTATATCCCAAAGCCTTTACCCATTGAGGGAAGTTCCCTTTCTTCATTTTTGATGAAATTCATACAAGTTTATCTAGCAACTCCATTAAGGGAAGATACCCCCTCTATATTTGTTGAGCCTTGAGCTCTTCTGGCGACTTCACTGAGGTGTCATTTCAAACAATGGAATTATGGCACCATGGGATGAACCCTTGCCCAGAACTTATCGTGTCTCAAGAACATTTTTATAGATGGAAGTGAAAAAAGATGCTAATGAAGTTGTTAAGAATATGATAAATCTTATAAAGCAATTATTCCAAGAATCTATGAAAGGAAAACTTGATGAAGCACCTTTTACTAAAGACCAAGTTCCTATAGATGAAGAGATGCTTGAAGAACAAGCTTGTGAGTAAAGTTATCAAGAAGAACCCGATGAAGTTTCTCACGCTGAAGACCCAGATGAGACATTGGTGTCCATTGAGGAGGATGAAGTTGTCAACCCTTGCGAATAAATAATTAGTTCCATTGATACATGTAAATTCATGGAGCAACCCTCAGATATAATTGATCAACACATTGATGATTTCATACATGTTGGAAGGCGTATATGGGACATGGGATGTTTCACTTTTGATGGGTAGTTTTCAAATGAAGAGCGTTGAGTTGTCTTCTTCAGAGAATTGGTCTTCATACTTGGATGATCCAGGTATTTGGCAGCCTGATGATGATATGAATGCAGATGGGTTTCATCCATCATGGGATGACTTGTTGCAATATACTCATGATTTTTAGTCATACCTTGGGAGTTGTGATGCATATCCTTTTTAGAACTTAGATTTTTAATATGATTTTAAACCACCATTGTGCTCATATTTTGATGGAAATAAGACTATGGTAAGCCCATAACAATCACAAATTCATGCTACAAAGAAACAATGTTTTTATCTTGGGGGGTGTTGCAGGGATGTGCAGATAAAGAAGCAATATGCTTTGAGTGTGGATAAATATTCTTTCTTTAGACCTGAGCTTGTCCCTTATCTCATATCTTCTACCTTGGGAAATCATGGTTTCTTCTTTGGATTTATCATCTCATCTCAGCCTTCAGGGACCAATGTTATTCTAAGCCAAGAAAAAGATGAGTCATCGTCCATATATGATAGTATTATTCATATATGGGTGGATCAAGCTTGTGGCTATTCCTTCCAACAAGAATTTCTCCATCCCATCCACCTCCATGAGTTGCTTCCTATGATTGATCACATGCTCATTTATGCTTATGATTATCATGTGCTTGACTTATCTTTGTTGTATTACATAATCAATCACAGGGGGAGATACCTTGATGAGATGATAAGTTGGTTTCATTGGTTGTATGATTTCACCTGACATATTCATGACCTGATCTCCATGGGCCTCGGGCCCCAGGTAAGTAGGAAAGTAATTCGATTTCTTGCATTTTCATTTGTGTGTTCATCCTAGGGTAGTTTCATTTGCTTTCATGTTTTTCTTTACATGTTGCTTTATTTCCATATATGCATAGTTTGTTTACTACATTTGCTTGAATCATATGACATGTTAGTTAGATTTTTTTTTTGAAAAATGCAATTTTTTTTTAAGAGATAGTTGTCAATTTTGAAAATTTGAAGTTTTGATTATATGAATAAAGGGGTGAAAGCACCACCCTTCGATATCCCAACGTGTCTTGTTTAAGTGTGTGTAGGCATAGGTATTACCAGGATATTTTGAGGTTCTCATGTACTCTAGCGGCCATATGTTACCCTCTTGGGCTAGGGGTAAATAAGGAGATGATGTATCAAGGCCTATAGGTCGAAGACATGGAGTGTCGAGATACAGATGAGCAGACAAATCCCCTCCTCTCACCACACATATCCATTTGATCGACAACAATAGCGTCCACTACACCATCTTGGCTCACAGAGGACAACATGTCTTTCTTCATGAGGTAACAAGTCTGGTCTCATGGTAAGTGTCATTTTAATAATTGAAGCATTTGAACATGTTGCAAAGGGTCCTTTTTTTATTATGAAAATGTTTGCTTGAAAGTTATGCTTTTTTCCTTATTTCACCTTAGTGGTTGACATGGTTTCCTAGTAAGTGTGTCACTCTTGGGAAAGGGTTGCTACTAGGGGGTCTCCTTGAAGAGTCATCATTCCATTCCCATCCATATTTACCACTCTCCACGCTTCTTCCCCTCCATTTCCTCATCTTTTCGGTTTTTCAGCTTATTGACCCAAAAAAGGGCTTGTACCTCATTTAATGGGAATAAGGGGATAAAGGCCTAGAGGTGTTGTAGTTGGAAAAATATAAAATCTACAATTTATCCTCTAAATGCTCGCTCTAAAGTCCTGAGAGCAATGAAACGCTTATCCATAAAAATAAAAAATCAACGACCTTTTAAAAAAAGGAAAACACATAATTAATAAATGTCCCGTTTGTTGAGGGAATGCATTTGCAATGTATTTTACTTTCCTTGCACATGGCACCCAATGTGTTCCTAGCTCCAAATGACATTGCAGAGCTCCTTACTTTCCATTGCACACAGCACTCAATTTTTTGGACGATAATCAATTAATGGAAAATAAACGGCTTGGAAAAAATGTTGCATTGCACATGAGGATGCAAAACACCCTCTACAAAGGCATTCGTAAATGAGACAATATGATCCCTTGATATGTCAAGAACCCCATGTACAAAATTCATATCCCCCATCCACCTCATTTCACTACATGACTTAGAGAGGGTCTTTTAGGGAAACACTCCTTGACTTGGAGATTGATCCACCCAATAAAGCACCATGACAACCCTCCCATACTTAAATTTGGAAAGTTGTATAAGGTCTTTAAGAATTTGTTTAGTTTGAAAAGGGGGGATTTAATGCACATGTTTGGGTGGTTATTTTATTAAATGTGGCCTATTTGGCATGATACATGTGACTTTTGAACCCTTGGAGGGCATACTTGTTTGTCTTTGCAGGGTCTCGCCAGGTGTAAATTCTTCCATGGAGGATTGTGCCATTTTGATCTCCATGAGGGGTTGAAAGCCCCAAGGATGGATGACATGCCCCATAGGATGGGTCCAAGAACCTAGAGCCATTGTACACTTGAGATGATGGATGTTTACTTTGGAGGCACTTGGAAAGCACTAGGGGATGACATCAGAGCCCCTTACACTTGGACATTGGCCTTTGAAGGCCCAAGACGTCACCTTCTATGCCTTGACGTCACTTGGAGGCTTAGGGTTTGATGGGATTGATGGTTCTGAAAGAGAGATGATGTGGTTTGAATAAGGAATATGCATGAAATGACACTCCATATCATGAGTGATGGACACATGGCCTTTGGAGGCCCAACAAATTTCATCTAGAGGCTCAATGTCTCACTTTTGAGGCCTAGTGTCACCCTTTAGAGCATGGAATCACCCTTCTAAGGGATTTACTTTATGTATTTTTATATTTTTAAGTTGTAAATGCAAATAAAGGGGGTCTGAATCCTTTTAATTTGTTGTTGAAAAACTTATGTGGAAAAAATTGGTTTAGATGGCCTCATATAAATAGAGGCCATCTCACTTTCATTTTACATAACTCACTTGAGAATTACATACATTCTTGGCTGAAATGTTTGCCCTGCTTGGGAAATTTTCTCCACCTTGTCTCTTGTGATTTTGGACGATTCTATTTTCTGTTGGTTAAAGTAAGGATAACGACTTCTCTTGATGCTTGGTTCTTGGAAATTGTGGTGGAATTATCTTGATAAGTAAGGATTTTTCATGCTATCTCTTGGATCAGGTAAGTAATTTATGCAATTATGTGTTTTTTTTCTTAATCTCAAGGTCATTTTGTCAAAACCCTTGGAGGAGTATAAGGGAATACACCCTCCATCAAGATCTATCTTTGTTGTCATTGTAAAGGCTATTTGCAAAGGTTGCTACAATGAGTAAAAGGGATTACATCCTTGTAGATTTACCTTGCTAAGGTTTGTTTACTCTAGGAAGTAAAAGTGTTTACACCCCTAGAGGAGTAATAAGAATTAGCTCATAAACAAGAGACCCCATTACCCAATAGATAAGGCACTAATATTTTTGCATTGGAGATTGAATATTATGCATTGGTAAATGTGATATCAAGGAGATTGAATTGTTCAATTTTGGAATTTGATTCTACATGCTTTAAGATATCTTGTGCCATAAGGGTGTCTTTTTTTGCCAAGTGATCTAGCTGTTGTAATAGAAATTTATCTATATACAATAGAGATACAACAAACTCATTCTTTTATCACTCTTTACTCACTCTTCTACCGCTGAAATTCACTTGTAAGCCTTGGTAATTGTTCTATTGATTATAAGCTATTGTTTGGGTGGTTTACTTGTTGATTTTAGTGGCTAGAATTTGTTGTTGTTGAAAAAATTTTCTACATACATAAGAATGTTACAAAATATCATTGATAACACTTAGTAACAACCCTTTTTTTCTATCAAAGTCTTGGTTTAACTATTGGAAAATTGTATGCTAACTGCGAGCTTTATTTCCAACATCATACACTTGTTTTTTTATGGATAATTTTGCAAATGTCATATATTTTTTACTACATGTATACACACACACACACACACACACACACACACACACACACAGATTTATTTTTGGGACAACATGATTTATTGTTGATTCCCCATTGGTTTTGAGGCTTTAATCTTCATAAATTGTCTTGTTCTGGGCAGGTCTATTGTTGTTTTGCACGTACATAACCTTGGAAACCTTTCATCAACTCACAATACATTCTCTCAAGCCTCATTTCCAACTTTGAACTTGACATATAGGGGCACTCATCAATCATTTTCCACTTTCCATATCAATCCCCCTAGGTTCACCAGGAAGCCTTCCTTGTGTTGGAATTGTCCTTCACTAAAACGAGGGGGACATCTATTGAGGTGATAATGATATTTTTTCCTAGTTGTGTCACACATTTGTGTCTTGGGTTGGGATTTTCACAAGATACAATTAGTGCAATAACATCCCTCACAATGGAAGGCTTTGTTATCTACATTAGGTGGAGTTGATCCTACAGATGATAGAATGATGGTTTTTAATATCGACAAAGCCAATCCTTGTCTTCCCCCTTCTATTTCCTTTCAACTTTTGATCACGATCAAGATCATCATTATTCATCGATGTGTCATTGATGAATGTGCATCCACATGCATGTTGTATGCTCATGTCTAAAAGAAGTTAGGTTCCCATGAGCTTATTCCATCTATGATTACCCTTCCTTCATGTGATGGTCGATCCTCCTAGCGAGAAGGGTTGTACCAAAATTGTCCCATCTAGTTAGTTGGGAAACAAGTTCTTCTTGATGTTGAGGTTATATATACCCCTTTGGACTATAACATTCTTTTAGGATGTACATTTATGTATGCCATGAATATGGTTGCCTCTTTAGTTTTCCATATGATGCACTTCCCCCATAATGGGAAGGTCGTTACCATTGATCAAATTACTTACCATGATATAAATCTCAACTGAACCCTGATATTGTTGTCCCTTCTATGGATGGGAATCAAACCATTTCCTTTTTTTTTTAGTCCTGGAGTCTTCAAGTATTCTACATTTATTGGAACGTATTATTGTCGTCCACCTGTACTCACCCCCCACAAAGGGCCATCCAATGTGTGTATGGTGAAAACATTGCAACAAATTGATGCCTCAATACCTTCATCATTTGATTCCTTGCCTTTATCCCAATGCTACCATATCCTCAACCGCATCACGGGGAGGGAATCCACCTCTTAGGACTCCTTTTTACCAAGTGCCTTTCTTATTCCCCCCTCTAGTAATAGTGAGTACACATGTGATGGATACATTGATTTTACCCAATCTCACCTTGGGAATCCCTTTATGGTACTTGGATCCTCGTATCCCTCCTACACCCTCTGTTCCAATTCCTCATTTCATATTATACCTTCTTCAAACTATATGAACTATCCTCATGTCTTCTATAGAATCTACATAGGCCTAGTTGACCTCTATCAAAACTGGGAAAGGAGTTTCCATAAGGGGAAAATATAAGAAGACTAGGGGCACTAATAACTATGGATAAGCTAAGGCCACACAAAAAACCACACCTATAGTCATTCCCCCATGTTGTATATGTGACCTCACCATCCATGCAACCAATAACTATCCAACACTCCCAAAATTGAAGGGTGTTTTTAACATCGATGATATGGAATCCAATCCCTCCACTCCAATGGTGCATATTAAGCTTCTTAAGTCATTGACCAATCGAATTAAGTCCTTTTGATTATTGTGATACATACAAACACTATTCTCATCACTATCCTAAACTACCTTAATTTTGCTATGCCCTTGCGATTGTTCGTCATCTTGATTCCTCCTTAGAGGAGAAACCAAATCTAGTAGTGGAGGACCTCGCCATTCAACATCAATGGTTTTTTCAGATTGAGGGTAAACCAATTATTGATATTGGTCCTCCTTCTGTTAACAACAATGAAAATACCATGAAAATACTTTATCTCTCAACTTCAATGGGATAAATATTGTTGGAACGTCCTTCATTTTCATCTGATATACACTAGAGCATCCCCCTTGTGCTTGATGTACCCTTGGTCTCAACATTGGTGGAACCCTCATCTATTGATTTCATGTCTTCCTCTTTAGACGTATCCTATGTGAGGTAAACCTCTCATTCATGTGGCATTGATACATGGCTCACTATACCATCTCCCCCCAATACCATGACATCAACAAGTAGTGTAGACTCTAGCACCCTCGCCTTTAATTTTGGTGAAGAAATTTTAGAGTCCCTTACTAGTATAGATTACCCCTAGGATGATATGCATCATTATTCCTACTTTTTACCTCAACAGACATGTCCCTTCGACCAATATGTTGTAGAATCGAAAGACTTTATCCCCCATGGGAAAGTCGATTAGTTTGAGAATCCCATCCCTGTGCTTGATGCATTTAAGGAAGGGAATATGGCCAACATTTTACCTACCATTAAGTTAGATATTTTTGTTGCACCTGACATCATTGAAAACACCCTTATTGGTTCAAATTATTCCCTTGAATATATTGCCACCTACAAAGCCCTCTTTCAATAATTTTGTGATGTTTTCACCTGGTCATATTCATATATTCTTGTACTCAATCTCTCCATCATTGAACATCATATTGATACATGGATGGATTCCATTCCTATCCATTAGAAACAACAACTTATTCACCCTAGTAAGTCCCCCACCATCAAATCAGAAATTAATAAGCTGCAATAGGTAGGATTCATTTTCCCCATTTCCTACACTTCATAGGTCTCTACCCTTGTACCCATTGCAAAGAAATAAGCCACCATTCATGTTTGTATAATTTTTGTGATCTAAATTAGGTTTATCCCAAAGACAATTACCTGACACCATTCATCTACCAATTTGTCGATTCTTGTGCAGGCCATGATATCCTTTGATTTATAGATGGATTCTTAGGATATAATTAGATCAATACAGGGCCACCTTTACTACTATTGGGGGACTCTCATGTACAATATTGTGCATTCACATTTAATCTACCATGCATCATCATATGTAATTAAAAATATATTAGCAATCCACATTTTCACTTCACATAACATTTCAAAAATTGCATTCATAGTACATATGCATATATTCTTATATATGAAAATTCATCATGGATTCCATCACTCTAAATCTAGGGAATGCTCATAGCATGTTGTATTAAAAAAGAAGGGGGCATAATTCCCCTCTATCTCTAACAAATCACTCTCCCCATCACCATTGATGGAGGGTCACGAGCCAAGGGCAATCTGTCCCCCCCAGAGCCCTCCAAAAGGATACTCTCATATTTTCTTTCTTTGATACTTTGTTTGGAAGAATTTTTTCCTTGAAGCGTTAAAATAGGTACCTTTTTAAATTCTAATTTCTATACATTGGTTTTATTTTCATAAGCACCTTTACGCTTTGGTATTAGTTGACCCGTGTGTAGGAATTCACCATAGAATCCCTTGTCTATCTATGGAACATGGTCTTCTTTAGGTAACCCCTCTTAAATAGAATTTAGCATACATGGATACCATTAGTATGTTGCATTTTCCTTAATAAATAAGCCTAGAGGGATTAAAATTTGGATTTGGAGCTTCAAAAGGCTGATAGGCACTTGAAAATGGTTAAAAATGCTTATTGGGAGCTGAGAGGCACTTAGAATAGGCCAATGGGGGGCTTAACTACCACGTGGTCGTGGGACCTGGATGACATCATCTATGATGTCACTCTAACTTTGTGTGTTTTTGAGATTTAAAGGAAGCTTCCAATAAGAATACGACACGTGGCACTAAATATTTAAAAAGGGGTAAAAGAATACCCATTAGTCTAAATTGCGTTATTATACCTGCCGATAGGCATGGTATATAGTGTTGAGTTAGGTTTGACTTTCTATAAGTTCATGGTTGACCATAAAATATACACCCCTTTATCTAAATTTTTAAAAAATAATGATTAATTTTAAATTTTAAATCTCATTTATTTGATATCTTATTGGCCAAAAACTTTGAAGTCTTATTGCTGCCTTCACTTCCCCCAATGTTATTGTAATAAATATTTCTGCCATCTAGTCATTTCATGTCTACTCCTTCTCTCCCTATCTCCTTAAACAATACTTTCATTATTATATTCGACAGGTATATGCTACCTAGTAGCCTTGTTTTTCATGTACAAATTTGTCCATAAGCGTTACAAGCTGCTATAGAAAGTCAATTTGTGTGCACAATACTCCATTTAAATAGGCAACTCAAAGCTCTCGACCATCATGCCTCTATTTTTTAGTCATTTTTCCCTTGAAAGTAATTGGAATGGCCACTCAATTGAACCCTAGCCAAACCCAACCATCTAAGAAAATCACTAGACCACTTTAAGGACAGAGAAGGGGACATTTTCAACCCTGCCCTGTCTTTCCCTGACCTTCACCAATTAATATAGAGATCCAAGATGACGCTAACAATGACCAAGAGTACTTACAACTTTGGGAATAGAACCTGGCCAAATCAATTGTTCAACAAACTTATCAGTTTCCAGAATTAGTCAACTGGTGTGCTGCAAATAATCGGTTCAATGGGAAAAAAATAATGTATGTAGATGGCTCTAGGATAGTCTGTCAAATAGATAAGGAATCCATCTCCCAAATTCTCCAAGTTCTAGACCATGTTGCATATGAAACCTTCGGTGATGATTCCCTAGCCTCTAAGTACCAGGCATTATCACAGTCTGAAAGAGAGAAGTTGTTGAGTAATCTATTAGCCCCAAATTCCCCATTACCAATCGGTTTACCTTGTTTCAAATCCATCATCTTTCCTGAATTAACTAGGTAGGATATTACTATGATTTGTCAGGTTTTAGGTTATGTACATGATAGGGGAGTGGATGAGGCCATTTTAGGGTTATTCTCCATCTTATGCCCACTAGATTCAATCACATTCACAATGTTTGATTACTGCCAATTCTTAGATAAAGTTATAAACTTCCAACTGTCAAATTTCCACAGCACTAAGTCATTAGGTATCATGCCTACTTGGTATACCTCATATTTTCCAATAACCCTTCCTATTTTGAGAGCTTTGGAATCAAAACAACAGATGATTCAGGTAAACCCAATCCAATAATTGAATGGACCAAGGAGATGAGGAAACAAGATCAAAACAAAGGTTTCATCCTTTATGTAAACAGGTTCATGAGTGCATGCTATACTCTGCTCTATGGCACACCACCCCCTAGGATGTTTCTCAAGTCAAAAAATATATTGCAGCTAAGCAAGGATACCAGATCAGGGGATTGGTAACTAGTTGAGGACCACATCATCATCATAATACATGGTTTTGAACATGAGCCTTACAAGCTGCCAATTTTTCTAATTCCTAGGATATTTTCTTTGAATACATCAGATAGAGGTTGATTTCAGAACATTTCCATTTTTCCCAACATAGGCAAACCATTTCTTTCAAACTGACTTAGGAAGTTGGCCCTTTATTGGTCATTCTTAGAACTGGTCTAGATGTTACAAAGGAAATGCTACAACAACTAGATTTTGAAAAAGGAAACAAATGGGTGTATGACCCACATGGTGCGATTACAGTGAAAAGACCCACTTACAAACATTAGCTAAATATTGTAATGGAAAGCATTGCTAACCTGTATCTATGGGAAGAGGTTAAGAAAATTCTTGAGGCAAAGGCCCAAAATCAAACTACCACTTAGTTAATGGACCAAGCCAATGTAATTCAGATTCCTCAGAAATAAGAATTACAAGCTGGAAAGAGGAAATTTTTAGAGATACCATCTGAAATGGATATTGATGATAAACTAAGTGAGTAGTTAAGAAAAAATACCAAAGGTACTAAGGAACCAGACTCATCTCACTTCAAAGGAACCTGCCATCACTATTGAGCATCTCACTTCAAATCTATTATCAACAAAAAAATCTTCATAGACCTATATAGATAAAGGAATCTTTGATAAGAAACCCTCACTCTTTTCTCATTATTTGGATATAAAGATAAAAAGTCAAGAATTGAAAAAGGAAATGTATCCCCAAGCTTGGGGAGAAAACACAACTCAAAGAAAGTTATTGTCTGATGTGGATTGCCAACATGGTAAATTGAATTTGGATGTACTGGAGTCAAAGGTACCTAAGCCTCTTTCTCTTGCATCTTACAAAGACAATCAAATGAGAGTGGAGCTTAGTGATATCCACCCTATGGATATGATTGAATTGCACAAACAAACAAGTGATATGTTGTATAGAGGAGTCTTGCAATCCTCTACCAATGAGAGGAAGATGAAAAACATGGTAATAAAAATAGATAAGTAGTTGAACCAAGAGAGGGTGGCCACTAGAGCCAAACAATCTTAGATTAATGAGTTGGAGAGGAAAATCATTTCCATGGGAGCAGATCCTAAGAATCCTACTGTTGTAGGAGACCAAATAAAGCAAAATGACAATGAAATTAAGGTCCTTAAGAAAAAGATAAATGTTCCTGATGTACAACATGTCCATAATCTAGAGCTGCAGGATAGCCATGAGGAAAAGGACCAGCTTTATAAAAAATGGTTGTAAAGCAGAAAGATCATAGAACAGATACAAGCTGAAAAATGAAGCCTTGAAGATCCAACAAACTCAACTATTGCAGGCATCCAAGTCAGCTACAGTGCAAGCTACTCCACTTGACCCAAAAGAAGGCCCATCAAAAGTCATGGTTGACTTGAGTGTGAAGGATATTGAGTTGGACACTGTGACAAACAAGCTCAAATAGAGAGATGTCAGGGTAGCGGATCTAGAATATCATGTGAAAAGAAGAGAAGTACTCTTGGCACAAATCAATGTTTCCAAAGAGGAAGCTCAAAAGGAAGAAACTAAAATGAAAGTAAAGGTGACAGATAGACCAACCATGAAACGAGCTAATCATATCATTTGGGATTATATAATTACCATAATATTTAAGAATTGGTCTTATTTTACTCTGGTGCAAGATGAGCTTGATCTAATCACTTGGGTTTTTAAAGACATAAAAATAACAACAAATGAGTTGGAGAATAAGACTGATTTGGTAGCTGATATAATAAAGTTCTTTAACAATAGGACTAAAGAGGAACCGAAAGATCTAAATGTCAATGACAAAACTGGCATTGTCATGGATGCTAGAAGGATCATTACAAAGAGAAGTCTGTTGTAGGGTGCAAAAATAAGGACCATGATCTTATGAGGGAAATATTTTCCTTTAGGAAGATTTGTAATGATGTCATTAAAAATGGACTACCATCATTTTGGGATGGAAATGATGATCTGTATTCAATGAAAAATTATCAATAGTTGTTATATGACAGGAGGAACATTGACAACAAGTTTGAAAATCTTATGGAACTTTGAAAGGGAGAGATGTAGTAGAAATGATGGCAAGTGATTTTGAGTTTTTGCACAATCTGAAGATAATTTTCAGGAATCGACTCCCCCAGTTTATGAGAAATACACTAATTTGGATGAGACAGTAAGGGACGTGAACAAGCATAAGTACCCAATTGGAAAATATTGGAAATGAATGAGCCAATTCACTAAAGTATCATTGATAGGACAAGGAGAATCAAGTGACACACTCCCAACTCCCAAAGGGAAAATTTGTTGAGTAATTTTTCATTTGAATTAACTTTCATTAAGGTAAAAACCCTTCAAGAAACAAGAAGTGGTTTCAAGAATAAAGAAGTAGTAAGGGGTTTCAAGAAGTCTTTTACATACAATTGTATCTATAAAAGAGAAACAAGGCACATTATTCAAGGGTCAACACTGTGAGGATTGAAGTGTAATTTTTTCTCAGGATAGCAAGATCAACAAAGCTCAAAGCAGGGGACAAATTATGAGAAGAAGACAACAGGCCTACAAATATTCATATACCATTGTTTTCTCAATTTGTATAATCTTCCATGTATTCTCCATCCATTGTATTGTTCATCTTGTAAATCCATATCTCTCATTCTCGAAAATGTAAACCCGATTTCATCAATTAAAGCTTCAAGCAACAATTGACACCATTTTTATTGTAAACGTATGGTGATTTCATATGATGGGAATTTATTTCATGTTCTATGACCAATTTATTTTCATTTATGTTTGATATAATTGAATGATTTCATAAATCTTTTGGTATAGTTTGAATGTATTAAAAATTAAGCTGCCTTGAGTGTTTTCCTTTCATAAAATCATATTCACACGTGTTAAACTGTTGAATTATGAGGACATTTCTTCCTGAAAACACTGCAAGATTTATTCAAAGGATCTCCTTGTATATTTTTATTTTTCTTTACAAATTCATCCATCCATTGCCTTTAAAAAATAAATGTTTGATACACATGTAAAAATGGCTCTTAGGCCAAGAGTCTTCTAACCATCTTATCTGAAACATTTTGAGAGTTGTGAGAAATTACAGAGTATCATATGAATTCCACCACAAATACAAATTTCAAACCAAATTTGATTTTTAGCTCCAAGGTTCCTTGGCATAGTTCCACTGACAGCCTATGTAACACCCCTGTTTCCCCAGCTTGTAATTAATAATTAATTATGATCACCATGCTATGGCATGGGAGCAATGCAAATGTATTATTGTTTAGATTGTCAATAACTGACTATGGGGGTTAAGCCTTGAAGTACTGGCCATGATATCACTAGAGGAAAGAGTGAGGAAATAATAGAGAGGGTTCATGATGTCAAAATGACCCAAATTCTCCTTGCTAAAATAATAAGCCTCATCCTGATCCCAAGGAAAAATCAGTTAATGAAAGGACTGGTGGTTGAAAAATCAACTACCCCCATGAATGGAAGCATGGAGAGTTTGGATGAGGAGATATAAGACCATCAACCCGAAGCACCATAGAGTGCAATTTTCCTGTAGGCCCGGACTGACCCAAGTTTATTCTGATAGAAGGAACATGACAGGTCCAGAACCTTCATGGGGAGGAAAAAGACTTGCAAGAATACACATGAAGGAAAACAAGAAGGATACATGCCGAGAGGGGGGTGTGTGACCGAGGATATGTAGAGAGAAAGAGGAAGAGCGCATGAGGCTCTCCAGCTGAGAAGAAGAATTGGAAGATTAAGATGTTCTAGTTATTGGAGAGAAGAAGAGAAAGGATCTCTGAGAAATTGCAGAAAATAAAACCCGAGTAGAAGGTCACGAGCTTGATATGGAGGGAGCAGAGGCTATGACAGAGAAAGAATCTTTGAGAAACTGCAAACATTTCCCTAGTGATATCATGACTTGGCATGGGGGTGGCCAAAGTGCCAAGAATGAATGCCTCTGAGCCTATGGTTGGGTGGAAAGGTGGACACCCACAGCTAGTGGTCAATGATTGAATGTAATAGATAAGTATTTGGTTTACCCTATGCACTGGAATTGAAATGCATGATTTTAATGTTTGTGTCTATGACTAAAATTTGCAGGGTTTGATTTATATTATAAATGCTTATCATTCCTCTATAAACCCCTGCATTTAAATGGTTTTCTATTTTCCTCTGCTTAGCAGCATGAGAACCGTTAGACGTGGGTCTGTAAATGAATCTAAGAATAAGTTTACGATCTCTGTATTGGTTGGAAAATCCTTAAGGTAATTTTTCCCAAGGATTGACTTTGTAATGCAAGAGTCAGCGTAGATTTAGCTAAAATACTTCAATCTTGTCGACCCCTCGAATTTACCTTCGTAGGATTACTAAATTTGAGCTCTGTGGAGGGAGGGCGCCTCCTTCAAACCATCCATCCATGTGATCCAGAGCTCATGTTCACGGACCTAACCAAATAATGGCTAAGAGTAGAGCGTACAACCTCGAGGCTTGTTAGAGAATCCATATGACCGAGACCTTGGAACCCTTCACTAGGTCTGAAAGGAGCTAAGTTATTCTGGCTTCAGAAATCCAAGAGTTCAGAGCTCCGAGATGCTATGACTTTACAACCTATGAAACCAACCAAAGGTAACCTGCTTATAATTATCTTGGAATCAACATCCATAATATGTTAAATTGGAATCGTAGTGTTGAAAAAAACATCACTAGATGTTGGAAAAATTAATTTAGTCTCAAAAATAATTGCAAAGAAGTTGAGTGGCACAGCTCCCCCTCCCCTTCGGGGTTCTGTGACCTCCCGGTCACTGGATCGTTCCCAATTCCTGAGCCGAAATGGATCTTCAGGCTCCTGCTGGAACTTCTTGAACTAATCCACAAGTCCCTTTATAGAAAACCCTCCATGTGCCAACTTCATTACCCAGCGTGAGCTTTCCCCACCATGTGATCATCATTGTGATCACGGGCCTTACTCAAAAGGCATAAATCGTGAATCGACTTTCACGATTCCAGTGTGCAGGCTCTCCCCACTCCTTGTCCTTTGTAGTGCCGAAACTCGAAAAGGGCATAACGACTCTTTGGCTCCTCCCTTAAGCCTTCTCCACACGACCCTATCCTGTGGCCTTGGGATACTCCTCTTAGTGCTTCAAATTTCGTGATTCGGGGGATCACGATGCAGTGCCCCTTCCTTTCCTTTTCAAATCCCCAAAACCTGGAGACCCGATACCTCTCGGATCTATGACCTAGATCTGTCACTTGATCAACGACCTAGATCAAATCCTGACAATCTCCTTTTCTGGATTTTGCAAAGTCTTCACCTCCCAACTTCCGGTGACCAAACTCCCGGTGGCTCTTAGATCTTCACCACACATCCTCTACAAATGGACGACCCTAATGCTTTCGGGACCTTGATGAGTCCTCTCTCTCTTCTGCTATTACGAGGGTTAAACCTCGTGCTCCCTCTCTCAGATCCGACGACTATCGGTCCTTGGCGCTCGATTTGATGGTTCAGATCTGATCTCCTGTGCGCTCTTCTCTTGCTATTTAGACGTAGGCTCCAACGGTCCAGATCTCCTCCTCTGCAATTGATCTAACGGTTGTCGACGCTCCTCCTCCTAAGCTTTGATAACTTCATGCTCCCATTGTTATCCTCTGTGCGACTCTGCTTGATTTGACGACTATCAGCTATTCGACACTTCCTCCCGAAGGCTCTCCACCGTCCGTTTAGATCTCTTCTCCTTCACACTATTTTTGTGTGTCTGGACGTAGATTTAGACGGTCCATATTCTATGATTCTTCCAATCCAACAACAGTTGTTTCTCCTCCTCCTGAGCTTGCACTTCTTCCCTTCCCTTGGAATATTTTCGACACTCGAAGGTCTTGACCTCCGATGCTTCTCTTGTGAGCCCGGTTCCTTTGGGTCTTATCTGCGTTATGGAAATGCTTCCCCTCCTGAGCTTTGTCAACTCATAAACCTCGAAGGATTCTTGGCCTTCTGCTCCTTTCTGCTATTGCTCTGTGCGCAAAGGCACTGTTCCTCCTGAGCTTCACTCACTCTGAAGCCTCGAAAAGGTTTCTCTACATCTACACTCCTTGCAAGATCCCTGCACACAACTGTGCTATCCGTCCTAAGCTTTGCTTGCTCGAATATCTAAGGAATTTGGCCCTTGTATTTCCCTTCAAAGGGGAATTTGATGCCCTCCTAGAAATCTCGCGCTCAAGCACTCCTTGCTGAGATACAAAGCATTCGACAGATCTGCGAGTATCTTCCTTTGATACTCCTCTCCTTCAACTCGACAGAGAGTTCTCTTGGGTGCACTCGTGCACTCGCTCGATGCCCTCCTGGCAGAGCTCTACAAAATTCTTAGAAATTCTATAAGTGTCTTCTCCTCCGACACTCTCCTTTTCACAGATCTCAAAATAGAGATCTCCTCGTGCACTCCTTGCACTCGCTCGATGCTCTCCTGGAAGAGCTTTACAGAATTCATAGCAATTTTGTCTTCTCTCTGTGCCCTCCTCTGCACAGTCTTACCTCCAAGGTATTCGACAACCTTGAGGTTCTCCCCTCGAGTTTAAGACTTCCTCTGGTGCGCCCTCTTGGCACGAATCTATCCAAATTCCGCAGAATTCAGAAGTGCATTCTATGCACTGGCTTATAGAACCCACAACGTTCTGTCATGCAACCTCTTGCATGAAGCCTCAAAGAACTAGACGTGAAATCAGTAAACCCACAGATAGCAAAATCTATCTATCCCTGCAAATAAACGTCTAACATACATCTACAACATATCATAAACACATAAAGACATTCATCAACATACACAGAATAACATGCAGGAAAAACTGCTCTGATTGTATTAATATGAAATGCCTCTTTACAATGTGAGCTCTGGACTACAATAGAGTCACGACTTCCTCTCTTCTCCCTTATCTTCTGTCTCAATATTCGAACTCCCTCTAAAATAATATGCTAAGATATTTTTACAAGAAGGGGCTCCTCCAGCTCTTCCCTCCATCTCACCAACTCTCATAAATTACAATGAATTACATTCAATTACATTGAATGGGCCATCAAATCCGCATTGGAGTTAGATCCCCTTCTACCTGTCAGCCATTAAGGAGAAACCAACTACAACATGCTCAAAGGAACGACTTGGCTCTACCAACCTTACAAACATTTAATACATTAAATTCAAATTTTAAATTTGGAAGTGAGAGGGTTGCGCCTCTCATCTCCATTGAACGCGTGCTGGGTGCGTTGGCTGGCTAGCGCTTGATGACGTGGAGTGATGATCCTGCATCATACTCCTCAGTTGGAAAAATCATGAGCTCCCACTCATGAGATTCCAGGCTCTGTTGTTGAAATCCACCTGGATCCCAAACAGTTCTCTGGAGCTGTCCATCCGCTCCACTGCTTCGCTCTTGTTGTTGTTGCTTCCCTGTTGCTATGACAAGCTTCCTTCCGCTCAGCTTCTCCTTGCTGGAAAATTCTACTGTTGACCTCAACATCAGCTTCCTAATTGCTTCAATTACCTCGTCCAGCTGCTCCAATGGCTAGCTCTTTGTATGCAGTCTTCCCTGCTACAATTCTTCTTTCTCCTTAGTGGGTAGATCTGCTCTATCTCCCATGCTGTCTTTACCTTCTCTTGTGGCATTGAGTTTCCACTCTGCTGCAGACTCCAATTCTGCAATCCTATCACTGAGCTACTGCTCAGATTCCTTCTCTGACAACTTTGCTTCTACTAGTTCTCCTGCTGGTGCATCTCCATCTTCCTCCAGATGCTCCTCAGACTGGAATTCTGATTCACTTTCTGCTGCAGACCTCAACGCTGCAGCCATCATCTGTTAGCTCCCTGGTTAAATTTTTCAAGCAATTTCTCCAAATGCTCTTTTTCCAAAATCTGCATGACTGTCTGCTCATGGCAGTCATTTACTGGTTCTGGATGGTTCAACCAATCCTCCATCATTTCTAACTCCAACTCCTATGGAGTGAACATCTTATTTGCATGCTCTTCTTCTGCTGGGGCAGGTTTTGACGTTTGCTCCATTTCTTCTTTCTCTTTGATAGTCTCTGTTGGTTGTCCTTCTGTTGTTGTACCCACAACATCTTTCTTGGCCTCGTCTCGGCTGCTTGGTAGGAATATCTGAATTCCTCCAATGATCAGAAGACTCCTCTGATCCTTCTCTGTCAGCTCCTCTCGCTGATCCGAACTCACCTCTGATTTCATGAGACTGTTATACAGTCCCATCTGCTCTCCCTTGCCCACCTGGCAATATGGGATTTCCTCTCTGCCCTCCTAGCATTCTATGAGATACCCTAGTGATCCCATCTCATTGCCCACCTGGCAACTTGAAAGTTCCTCGCTGCTCACCTGGCAGTCTCTGAGATCTTCCAGTGATCTCTTCTCCTCATCATCACTGAGATTTCTCCCAGCTTCTAGCTCACAGACGTGAACCACTTCTTATGTGTCTCTGAGGCTTTCAACATACCTCAACCACCTTCTCAACAACCGTTGTTGTCTTCTGGCTAGCAATTCCTTGACTGGCCACTTCACCTTTTTCCTGAGGGGCCATTCATACACCCATCATGTTCTTGCACTCTGTTGCATTTGAAATGCAAGCTCCTCCATCCTTTCTCTTATCTCAGCGAGTTCCTTATCCATCTCATCTTTTCCCTTCTGTTGGCGGTCTTTGCCTTGACCACGTTCATGGCTTTCAATAGCCATCTTCTGCCTTCTAACTTCCCTCTTGGCAAGTTTGCTGATGTCACTCTGCAACTGAGAGCACTTCCAACATATCCTACAGTACACCTAACTGTACCATTTGGTTGTTGCATCCCGCAACAACCTTCACCTTTTACCTGTCTCCTACAGGCTCTTCTTCATCTCGCTTCCTCTTTTGGCTGAAATATACGGGAAAAATCTTGCTCTGATACCGCTTAGTGCAATCCCCCCTCCCCTTCGGGGTTGTGCGACCTACCGATCACTGGATCATTCCCAATTCCTGATCTGAAATGGCTCTTCGAGATCCTATTGGAACCCCTTGAACTAATCCACAGGTCCCTTTATAGAAAACCCTCCATGTGCCAACTTCATTACCCAGCACGAGCTTTCCCCACCATGTGATCGTCATTGTGATCACGAGCCTTACTCAAAAGGCGTAACTCGTGAATCGACTTTCGAAATTCCAACATGCAGGCTCTCCCAACTCCTTGTCCTTCGAAGTGTCGAAACCCGAAAAGGGCCTAATGGCTCTTTGGCTCCTCCCTTAAGCCTTCTCCACATGACCCTATCCTGTGGCCTTGGGATACTCCTCCAAGTGCTTCGGCTTTCACGATTCGGGGGATCGCAATGCAGTGCCCCTTCCTTTCCTTTTCAAATCTCCGAAACCCAGAGACCCGATACCTCTCGGATCTACGACCCAGATCTGTCACTTGATCAACGGTCCAGATCAAATCTCAACGATCTCCTTTTCGAGATTTTGCGGAGTCTTCACCTCCCAATTCTCGGTGGTTCCTGGATCTTCGCCATGCATCCTCTACAAATGGACGACCCTGATGCTTTCGGGACCTTGACAAGTCCTCTCTCTCTTCTACTATTACAAGGGTTAAACGATACCACTTGGAGCAACCCCCCCTCCCCTTCGGGGTTCTGCGACCTCCCGGTCACTGGATCGTTCCCAATTCCTAAGCTGAAATGGCTCTTCAGGCTCTTGCTGGAACCCCTTGAACTAATCCACAGGTCCCTTTGTAGAAAACCCTCCATGTGCCAACTTCATTACCCAGAGCGAGCTTTCCCCACCATGTGATCATCGTTGTGATCATGGGCCTTACTCAAAAGGCATAAATCATGAATCAACTTTCACGATTCCAGCGTGCAGGCTCTCCCAGCTCCTTGTCCTTCGAAGTGCCGAAACCCGAAAAGGGCCTAACGGCTCTTTGGCTCCTCCCTTAAGCCTTCTCCACACGACCCTATCCTGTGGCCTTGGGCTACTCCTCCGAGTGCTTTGACTTTCGCGATTCAGGGGATCGCGATGCAGTGCCCCTTCCTTTCCTTTTCAAATCCCCGAAACCCGGAGACCCGATACCTCTCGGATCTATGGCCTAGATCTATCACTTGATCAACGACCCAGATCAAATCCCGACGATCTCCTTTTCGGGATTTTGCGGAGTCTTCACCTCCTAACTCTCGGTGACCAAACTCCCGGTGGCTCCTGGATCTTCGCAACGCGTCCTCTACAAATGGACGATCCTGATGCTTTCGAGACCTTAACGAGTCCTCTCTCTCTTCTGCTATTACGAGGGTTAAAGCTCGCGCTCCCTCTCTCGGATCCGAGGACTATCGATTCTTGGCACTCGATTTGACGGTTCAGATCTGATCTCCTGTGCGCTCTTCTCCTGCTATCTAGATGTAGGCTCCAACGGTCCATATCTCCTCCTCCACAACTGATCTAACGATTGTCGACGCTCCTCCTCTTGAGCTTTGAGAACTTTATGGTCCCACTGTTATCCTCTGTGCGAATCTGCTTGATTCGATGACTATCGACTATTCAACACTTCCTCCTGAAGGCTCTCCACCGTCTGTTTAGATCTCTTCTCCTTCGCACTAGTTCTGTCTGTCTGGACATAGATTTAGACGGTCCAAATTCTTCGATTCTGCTAATCCAATGATAGTTTTTGCTCCTCCTCCTGAGCTTGCACTTCTTCCCTTCCTTTGGAATATTTCTGACACTCAAAGGTCTCGGCCTTCGACGCTTCTCTTGCGAGCCCGATTCCTTTGGGTCTCGTCTGCATTATGGAAACGCTTCCCCTCCTGAGCTTTGTCAACTCAGAAACCTCAAAGGATTCTTGGTCGTCTGCTCCTTTCTGCTATTGCTCTATGTGCAAAGGCATTGTTCCTCCTGAGCTTCACTCACTCTGAAACCTCGAAAAGGTTTCTTTACCTCTGCACTCCTTGTAGGATCCCTGCACACAACTGTGCTATTCGTCCTGAGCTTTGCCTGCTCGAATCTCTGAGGAATTTGGCCCTTGTATTTCCCTTCAAAGGGGAATTTGATGCCCTCCTGGAAATCTCGTGCTCAAGCACTCCTTGCTGAGCTACAGAGCATTCGACATCTCTGTGAGTATCTTCCTTTGATACTCCTCTCCTCGAACTCGCTAGAGAGTTCTCTTGGGTGCACTCGCTCAACGCCCTCCTAGCAGAGCTCTACAAAATTCTAAGAAATTCTATAAGTGTCTTCTCCTCCGACACTTTCCTTTTCACAGAACTCGAAATAGAGTTCTCCTCGTGCACTCCTTGCACTCGCTCGATGCCCTCCTAGCAGAGCTTTACAGAATTCACAACGATTTTGTCTTCTCTCTGTTCCCTCCTCTGCACAGTCTTACCTCCAAGGTATTCAACAACCTTGAGGTTCTCCCCTCAAGTTTAAGACTTCCTCTGGTGCGCCCTCTTGGCATGACTCTGTCCAAATTTCGCAGAATTCAAAAGTGCATTCTATGCACTGGCTTACAGAACCCACAATGTTCTGTCATGCAACCTCTTGCATGAAGCCTCAAAGAACCAGACCTGAAATCAATAAACCTGCAGATAGAAAAATCTATCTATCCCTGCAAATGCACGTCTAACATACATCTACAACATATCATAAACACATAAAGACATTCATCAGCATACACATAATAACACGCAGGAAAAACTGCTCTGATTGTATTAATATGAAATGCCTCTTTACAATGTGAGCTCTAGACTGCAACAGAGTCACGACTTCCTCTCTTCTCCCTTATCTTCTGTCTCAATATTCGAACTCCCTCTAAAATAAGATGCTAAGATCTTTTTACAAGAAGGGGCTCCTCGAGCTCTTCCCTCCATCTCACCAACTCTCATAAATTACAATGAATTACATTCAATTACATTGAATGGGCCATCAAATCCGCATTGGATTTAGATCCCCTTCTACCTGTCAGCCATTAAGGCGAAACCAACTATAGCATGCTCAAAGGCACGACTTGGCTCTACCAGCCTTACAAACATTTAATACATTAAATTCAAATTTGAAATTTTGAAGTGAGAGGGTTGTGCCTCTCCTCTCCATTGAACGTGTGCTGGGTGCGCTGGCTGGTTGGCGCTTGATGACGTGGAGTGATGCTCCTGCATCATTGAGTTCTGGATCTGGAAGAAAAGGAAGTTTATCGTTGACAAACTTATTATCCTACTGATTTTGTATGGTTGTGAAGTTTGGGGGTGTAGTATCTCTAGGAAAACATGGAGAAAGATTGAACAAATCCAAAAGCATATGATGATAAACAACTTTATAATTAAAAGGAATACACCATACCCTATCCTTGTTTTAGAAGTTGGTCTCCCATCCATGGAGAGTAAGGTTGTGATAAGGTACTTAATGTCCACGTATAAATTAGTTATCATGAAGGGCAATATCCTCCCTCTTATAGCGACAAACATTAGTGAAAGACACTCAAGGCTCAAGAGATGATGGACTGGGGATGCTACCTCTTGACTCCATCTTTAGGGAATAACATGGAAGAAGATGCCCTTCAAAATATCAATTCCATTGATAATATTATACAACTAACTTTAAAGAGAAATTATGATGTTACAATGACACTAAGAATAAGAAAAAGTTGATTTACTACAAGGAGCCCATTAACCCTAAGTTAAAATACCAAAATTATCTCTCTATCACTACTAGTTTCAAGAACAAAATAAATAATACAAACTCCCATGAGCTTTATAATGAAATAGGTGAGTGGAAAAGACCTATAACACATTTGGAGGATATAATTTATTAAATTTGTAATTTTAAAAAATAAAAGACAAAATGCATTTTCTTATCTAATGCACAACCTACACAAACTATATATATATATTCCAAAAAAAACCAAAATTAACTAAATAATCTTATTACCAAAATAATTGATTTAAAGAACAAATGAATTTAATAAAAAAATGTTTTTTTTTTTTTTTTTAATAATTCAATATAACAATAACTAAATATTCTTATTATTAAAATATTTAATTTTAAATAAAATTCCATATAACAATGCATATTACATTAAATAATAATAAAATTATGAACATTAATTTGATTAACAAAGTATATTTTAACCATTGGAAGAAACCACAACCCAAAACCCAAGAGCATTTAAATCCAAAATCAACCAACCCTAAATATGGTTGAATGTTTGGATGTTTTCTGACCCTAAAAATATTAAACTCAAATCACCCAACAAACACAACCCACACCTTCATCTATTAAAATAAGAATTTACAACTATATATATAAACTTCTAAATTTTTTAAATTTTCCAATATTTTCAATAAACACTTTACTTCCCAACATTTTCACTAAACACTTTATTTATTAAGAAGAAACAAAATTTTAATATTTAAATACATAATAATTATACATAATTTCAATTGAACTATTTATTAACAGTTACTAAATTTATCACATAGAATTTCAATTAAACTTACATAAACAAAATTTAATTGAATGTTAACAAAAATATAAAGAAACACAAATTAGACATATATTTTATATTATTTTTTTTAAAACTTTGATATATTAAGTTAATTGTTTACACATTTTAAAAACAATATTTAATTGTTTACGCATTTTTTAAAAAATATTTTAAATATTTTTTTATTTTTTATTTATATTATATTTCAATATAATTAACAATTTATTAATAAATTACATAATAAGAAATATAATTAAAAATATGTTGAAAATTTTAAATTATGTAGATAATTTTTTTTCATAGTATGAATTTTTGGACGTTTCATAAACTCATACACATGTTCTATCCAAATTTTTTCAATTATTTATCTACATCATAACTAAATGTGGAAACTTAAATACTCAAATTTTAAATTTTAAAACTTATTTCTTTTACAAACAATATCTACATCATAATTAACTAACTAAATGTGGAAGTTTAAATACTCAAATTTTAAAATTTATTTCTTTTACAATCTACATCATAATTAACTAAATGTGGAAGTTTAAATACTCAAATTTTAAAATTTATTTCTTTTACAAACAAAGGATGTATGGTAGCTTAGTAAATTTGTTATAATTATTATTATGTGTCTTTATTAACTATATATATATACTTTTTCTACATTATTTAGTCTTTCATCTTTAACTATATTTTTACTAATTTATTTTATGGAAGAAAAAATAAAAATCATTATTAAAAAAATGAGAATATATTATATTTCATTGAAGAAAACATCAAAATGAAAAATTGTTATTAAAGTGTATTAATATTTATTTTTTAAGTAAAAAGGCGAATCCTGTTATATTAAACCTTCAGAAAAAAAAATACACTTGACATACAGGTGCCAGCTGTCCTGCCTATGCAGGAAACCAGGACAGTTGGCTTGTCCACAGTAGCATGCAAAATCAAACGCCATGTTTCGCCACCCTGCCCAAAGGAAACCAGGGTGCATATCCATCTTCATCAGCAGTTTAGTAAGGCATGTACTAACACTAACTAAGCTAATAACTAAAGAGCTACAACTCTGATAAACAACAAAAGAAATGGAGTTGGAGACCATGTGAAACAGACGAACCTATTCGCCGGAGTCCTTGCAGTCGTCCTTCGCCTTGCCGCCGTTGACAGGAATAACATAGGGCTGAGCACAGGTGGGGCATTGTCGCCGAGGTGTGGCACTGGAGTAGGTTGCGTAAAGCATGTCCAAGTGTTGGCTAACGCGAACGGCTCTAAAAATTTGATCATCCACCAGACTGCGTACCTCAAAGATCAGGTTCAGGTGCTCCGGGTGTAGGAGTGGTGGCGGTGGCGACGACTTTGTTTCAGTGTCCGTTTCCTGGTGACCCTGCGTCTTCCTTTGCGGCTGCAAGTCGGTGTTGCATTCCGGAAGCTCCTCCTCTACCAGACAAGTGGCGAACTCTGCATTCGGAGTGTCGCTGGGGTCGTGAGTCTCTCTCCAACTGGGTGGTGGTGCTGCTTCTTCAATGCACGCCGGGGGATCCCAATTATATGGAACGATAAACATTCGACTCTCAGAGAAGTCCGGTGGGAGCTCCATGGACGGGATTTCTTCGACGTAAGTTCGGGGGGGCGAACTTGTTGCTATGGTTTCACTGCGTCGCTTCCTCTTGGCCAGGAGCAAAGCTTGTTCGAAGCGCTTGTGCCTTTTCCTCCTGGAATCAGCCGCGTACCAGCCAGCTCCTCTGCGGGGTCTCCCCCTTGCTCGCGGCATGGTGAGAATGAGGGCCAGTGCCAGGATGCCTCCTGCGCTTCGATTCCTGCTCTTCTCGGTGAGCTTCAAGTGCATTCTAAGAGTTCTGGTAAGGCGGATAATGACATAAACTATGGATGCAGCCATTAAAGCCGAGAGCTTAATGCTTTGGTTGGCCGGCCTGTGTTCACGCGTGAGAGGCCTCATCGATAAACGAAGGCTGACGGAGGTGAGAGCCTTCATAAATGGCTATGGTGTGAGGTGAGAGCCACCATAAATGGCCTCTCCCTTCGCACCTCCACGTGCCCTTCCTTTCCGCGTGGCACCCCATCCGGGGTTAAAATGTATTAATATTATCCTTATACTTAACTATGATTTTTTTTATATAATTTTCATAAAAATAAAATAAAAAATCAAAGTATTATTAAAATAAGAATAATATAATATGTTATCTTCAGGTTTAACAATAATTTTATTATTAAAATTTTCATTTACAAAATTAAAAAAAAATTAATATACTATCTTTATGAGAATTTGTATATGATGATGATCGAATTGGTCTATCAGACCTTAAGAGGGTAAGTGATTACTTGGGATTCTTTAGAATTATGTTTCTGTGCTCGAAAAGCATTAAGAGAAGCATTCCAAGATCACCATACTTTTGTTGAGTTAAGAAGTTAGGAAGGTTGGTAGTGTGACAAATATTTTGAAAATGAGATCTAATATGGGTATAGAATGGACAATCTAAGATAAAGTGTTTTTCATCTTCAACCTTCTTAGTGTCACAAAGGTGACACACTCTTTCATCCCATGGTGTTTTAGGAATTGACTAACGCCCTGTTTCACTATGGAGCTCATGAGAATTTGTTCTTATCTTAGCAATGCTTATTTTTTTCTTTACACTTGGCAAAACAAATAGATAATTTTGATCTTATAAATTAGGGTTGATTACATCCTTATAATACCTTAATTTTCTTTTTTCCTCTAACTCTTTATCACACCACATTTTCTCATTAAATTTTGATTTGACGATTTTTTTAATAGTATCTTTATTCTGCAAAATGGTGTCTTCCATGATTCCCCAATAGTTTAGCCAAGACCGGGCATCTTTATGCCATCCTCGCTTGATTCGTTGGTGGCTATGACTCGATTTTGAAGCATTTTTAGGAAGCCTATTGTCTTCCATGTTGTTTAACATGTTCTTATACATTAGGTATCTAATCATAGCCATGCTCTCAATGGGCGAGAGTCTTGTTTCTAAGAGGAGGATGGGATAGGGCGTATTTCCTTTAATTTTGAGATTATAGGTTATAAAATTATTTTGTATTTGCTCTATCTTTCTCCAGGATTCATGAGAGATACTACAGCCCCAAACTTCACATCCATAAATAATAACAGGTGTAACAAGAGTCTCAAAGAGGAGTTTCTCCTTATCCCAACTCCAAAGATCAGCTGATTTACAATTGTTTTCAAGCCCATAATAAGCTTTTCATCCCCCAATAATCCTTTTCTCAATGCTATAATTCCAATTGAGCTTGTGGTGAATATCAATTCCAAGATATTTGTATGAAGTCGCTTCGTCCAATTGTCGTTGTCATATATGAAGGTATCATAAGTGATCTTATTGGATTTAATAATCATGACCTTAGTCTTATTAGTATTAACAGTCATACCCATATTGGAGCAAAAATCCTTGAGGATTCTTAGTTGGTTTTCAAGATCATGGGGACTCCTTGCCATAAGAACGATATCATCAGCATAAAGAAGAAGATTGATGACTATACCAGTGAGAGTAGGGCCGACACAACCTACTTTTTTCGAGCAATCTTCTAACTTGTCAATGTATATGCCAAAAAGGGTAGGGGAGAAGGGACAACCTTGTTTGGCTCCAATATTGCAGTTAATCTCTTATGACCAACCCTCAGTGTTTTTAAATTTAGCAATAACTTTCTCATACATCCTTATTGCAACAACCCTCAACTCGAGAGACATTTTTATCTCTTCCAACCTATTCAAAAGGTTTTTCCTAGGAACCATGCCAATTTTTTTTCTAAAGTCAACAAAACAACAAAAAAGATTGGTTTTAGTATTGTCGAACTCCTCTACAATGATCCTAAAGGTAACAAGATGGTCCACAGTTGAATGATATCTCCTAAACCCGAGGTGGCCTTTACCTCTTTTACCGTGACTTACTAGCCAAAGATTGATCTTCTTTTCCAAAATAATTCATTGGCCTAATCATAATGATCCTATAATTAGAAGGAATGTTTCTATCCCCATTTTTTAAAATATTTTAAAATAAAATAATTTTATTTTATCACAATTATAATAATTTATTTAAAAAACAATTAATATTCAATAAATATAAAACGTTAAAAAAATGTTTGTAGCCAGAGAGTCCAACAAATATACATTTTGGCATTTTGGGTGGTGGCACAACACTCTTCTCAATTAAAAACCATAAAAATCAAGATAGTACATTATGTCATACATAGCTTCATGTAGGGTGTTCTATCCAGATTCATGCCTTCCGTCTTTGATTTCTCTATAACCCATGTGACTCAATGGGAAGTTTTGTGCTTATATTTGATTTAGACTTCATTCACTAGGAGTATAATTTGTATTAATGATAAGAGAAATCTTTAAAATCAGGAAAAAGTATAAATGCAATAATAATGAAATAAATGGATAGTAATAATGAGAGAACACATGGCATTTTTACATTTATTTTATTTTATTTTTGATATAAAAGGTATTAGGTACTTATAACCAAATTTTTTGATTCTGTAATTAATTTCAAATATTGAAATAACTGAAAGAAACAATAAAACTTGAAAAATATTAACCAAAAATGAGAAAGAAAAACAAATATTTTTATTATATCAAAAAATATATATTTGTTTTCTTAAATTAAACATTACACTTCACATACAAATTTAAAATACAAGGCAAATTAATGTCAAATCAATAACAAACTCATTGCTATAGTCCCTTGGTAAAGACCAATAAATATATCAACTATTACCAATTAAAAATGATTTATAATTATTTTTATTTTAATTATCAGTCAATTGGTTTTATTCATCATAAACAACTTTTTAAAATATTTACACATTGCATTCACTTATTACTTCAATTTTAAATTAAATTGAAAACCATATTAAGTTTTAAATTAAATCAAAAATTATTTTTAATAAAATAAATATTTTTTAATTCTTAATTTTATTTTTTTAATATCTTTTTCATGTTCATTTTAAATTACTCCCTTAAAACAATAATATTATATATCATTTTGTTTTTTATTTATTTAAAAAAATAATAATTTAACAAAAATATATATTTTTTATTTCTAAATTAATTTTAATCTTATGAAAAGTAATTTAACTAATTTAATCTTATGAAAACATATTTCTATTAATAATTCATCTACATTAGTCTGTTGAGCTCAACGATTAATCGATGGGAGTTTTTCATGAAATTCTCAGAGTGGCATGTCCCATACTCCCACCAAAACCGGCAAAGGCTCAAGCCGTGATGGAATAAAGATGTCAAATCTTGGCTAAATAGTTGGGGAATACAAGAAGAATCCATTATGCATCAATATTACAAATATTATCACATCTAAATTTGAGGAGAATATGTGGTGTGATAAATAATTATAGTACAAAAGAAAATTAAGATACTACAAGGAAGTGGTCAACCCTAATTTAGAAGATAGAAAGTACCTCTTAGCTTTGACAAGTGCAAAGAAGAAAACCAACATTGTTCAAATAAGAAGAAACTCTCACTAGCTACATAGTGAAAATGACCGTTGGGCAATTCCCCAAACACCTTGGGATGAAAGCATATGCCATCTTTGTGACACTAAGAGGATTGAAATTCATGACTAAGAGGAATGGAATTCATACAGAGACAGAATAGGTCCCCCTAAAGGAGACACTGAATCAAGAATAACATCCCCTGAACTAGAACTTAAAACAGTCATAGTCACTGCAATCACTTAAGAAAATAAAGGAAACAGAGGTGGTGGCTTACCCATATTTTAGAAGAGGATTAAAACCACACACACAAGATGAACCAAAATCCAAGAACTCACCAAAATAAAGCATGGACTTGTAGACCAAAGTCTCCACATAGGAAAGAAAAATCACAGAGCCATAACCCCACAAAGTCGAGGAGAATTACCTTCCATAAGTTCAAATACATGCGGATCTAAATGTCTAGGCATGTGAAAACATGGGAAGGGTCTTTCCCATACAACAAGTCTGCATTATGACATGCCATGTGCCTCATTAATTGCTTGATACATTACTTATTCTCCATTATAATGTCAAGGGATAGGTTGGTTTTATACCTTGCCATTGATAACAATTTCCCCCTCAAAGAAGTGGCTTGATTAACACAATCATCCACTAAGGAGTTATTCTTTCTTAAAACTTGGTAAAATTTTGCAAATGAGAATTTGTTTGGTTCTTGTTTTGCATGCTCTATAACTGATACCAAAAGAGTGTCAACTGGGGTGGTGTTCATGACCATATGTATTATAATAGTTTTTGAGTCCCCCACCACGATGTGTTTTTGAATGCGAGAGTTAATGGTGATCTTCAAGCCTTGCAATAATGCATAAGCTTCAACATGATTATTGGTTGATATACTGAGATCCCATGCAAATGGAGTTTCTATTATTCCTCCAGGGTTTGCAATATCCCCTCTCGCACCTACCACCCCATAATTCATTTTCGAGGCTCCATCAAAGAATAATATGAAGGATTGTTGATCATATCTCCACCTTTTAAAACCATGAATACTCATTCGATGTTCCGAGTATGATCTAATGTTGATCTTTTCATTTCTAGATCCGTGGATTGAGAATTTATGTAAAACTAGTGATACCATTCCTCTTCATCCTTGCTAAGACTTTGATTGGCTAGGGATTGATTTCCTTTGGAGATTATATGCTCATCAATAAGGCTTTATCTTTGACCGTTACCACCTCTGGTTTGGCTAGTTATTAATTAAATATAGCTCTATTATGAGCTAGCCAAACTATATATATTTAGGACTTTGATTGGCTAGGGGTTGATTTCCTTTAGATATTATATGCTCACCAATAAGGCTTTAGCTTTGACCATTACCATCTCTGGTTTGGCTAGTTATTGATTAAATATAGCTCTATTACGAGCTAGCCAAACTTTCCAGCATATATATTTAGGCAACGCTAGATAGATTCTTTTGAAGATTGGTTTGTCCTTTTTAGAGAACCAATATATAGACTACCCCATTGATAAAACATGCTCTTTTGGATTTCGACCTTTTGAATATGTGCTTTACCCTGTTAATTATTGAGTGGCAAACTCAATCTATATTTGCACATTCAAAAAAGTGTCATGTTGAAGTGATTATGTTTCGAAAAGAAAAAGGGCACAATGGCACATTTGGAAGGACCCTATATCCTGTACTTATGGAAATTCTCAGCTGTAAGAACCTTCCCATGCATAAGAGTACAACATAAGATGTTTCTTTTGGGTAGGTGATCTGGATGTCATACCTCGTCCCAAATTAATGAACTTGGTGGAAGAGAATTGGCATGCAACTATTGCTCATATCCCAATTTGACGCGATAATTTACCATTCCCCATCCTCTTCGATTAGGTGCATTATGACTCCTAGGTGCACATCCTTTGAGATGAATGACGAGGGAAGAGGCTAAAGGAAGCAAGTAGGTTGGAGGGGACCCAAGAACCCATCCCAACCAATTACCAAAATTTTTGGAACAAGATGAAATGTTGAAGAGCGATGTCTTGCTTGGATTAACTAGCCAATCCTTAAGAGGGAAAACCTCTTGGATGTTTTCCAACGATTGTTTCCCCATGATGTTGTCATGCCACAGATCAATAGATCAACCACTTCCAAGAACCCATGTTAATCGATTCTGAATAATAGTGCAAAATCTTTTTCCACGACTTTTACTTACCAGATATCATTATACACAAAGGTTAGCTCCCAAGGATAAATTCATTAAAGTAGGGTCCTTTATACCAAGGTCATGCTCCTTTGGGTCTTGACTATTGTCCAATTCACCAAAAGAAGACAAGGAGGACGAACAAACATGAATTCCTAGATATTTGAAAGAAGACCACACTTCTTGATGAGGGGAGTTGGTGCCTTCATTTCTTCAAATAATCTAAAAGACCCATCCCCTATTGTAATTTCCTTGATTTGAACTCGTGACCTCTTAGGAGGAAACACAAGTTCTTAACCATTAAACCCATTCAAGCTGTATATAATTTTACTAAAAACTTATTAATTTACATAATAATATAAAATAATAAAATATTATATTTGTTTTTTTAAGTTATAAATTAAATATATATCAAAAACTATTCATAATATTTTCAACACACTTATTAAAATATTTTTATCAAAATATATTTAACAATTTAAATAATAAAATACCTTTAACAATTAAATTCATTCAAACTATACTTGTAAATAATGTTTTTGTCCTTGTAACCATTACTACATCAACCAGATAATATAAAAACCATTACCTTTCAAAACATTGTTTAATGCTCTAGGTTGACAATCCAAGTTGAAGAGCGATAATGGAGGGCGAACCAGGCTACAGGAACCCGGTTCCCCACTACTCTACGGCTCGACTACTGATCACGTTCCGCCTCGGTCCTTGAACTCGCCCATCTCTCACAGGGTCGTCTTTTGGTCCCAGTCTCTTTAGTTTCTAGCTTTCTTCGATCTGCCTTTCGGACTGTCGGCCACTGTCTGCTCTTTGTCTCTTTGCTCTGACAGGGATTGGTTTCCAATGTCTTCCCAGTGCTCCACTGACCGATCTTGTCTTTCGTCAGCTCTCCGAGACTTAGTTCCTTTCCTCAGTACTGTGCAGTGGGCCGGTGTGGTCCCCTTGCGGCTTTTAAATGGATCCCCAGCCCAGTTTTCCCTCGCACCCAGCAGACGACCTCTTTTGGAACCAGGAGGGAATTTTGGACAAAATAGATTCCATGGTACATAGTTCTTTGACTCTTCCCTCCAAGATTTTTTCAAAAATTGCATCCTCTCCTTCTGAGCCCTCTGCTAGTATAGGCCTCCCCCCTCTGACTAGAGCGCCTTTCCCGAGTGCTCCACCGAGTGCTCCACTGGTTACTGACAGGTCTCTCCCTGCTCCTAGTAGATCTACCCTTCCAGAGGCCCCTCAAGCTCAGTCTCCCCCCCACCGAGCAGCCTCCTCTGGACGTAAGGTATGGAGAGAAAATAAAAGATCTAAGCGCTTAGTGCTGGGCGACGGAGTGGGACTTGAAAATATGTGTAAAATGTCCATCTGTTCACTGGTTGGTCGCATTTCCTACAAAATTATGAGCTCTCCCCCCCTGGAGGAATGGATTAAGCTCAAGTGGTTTCTGATCCTTGGCTACTGTCCGAAAGTTATATTTCTTAAAAAAGGATGGCTTTGTTTCACCTGCAGATCTCCTGAAGATGCCACGCTGCTCCTTTCTTCCTTCTAGGTCTTTGGAGGCAGCAGCCTTATGCTCAAACGATGGCGCATGGCTTTCAATCCGGACACCGACTACTTCCAGCTAAGACATATGTGGGTGTTGCTCCCGGGTCTTCCACTCCATTTCTGGAATGAGGAAGCCTTCAGAGCTATTGGAAACTCCTTGGGGAAGCTGATTTCTCTCGACTCCCCCTCTCGTTCGGGATCTTCAAGGCTCTTGGGAAGGGTGATGGTCGAGATAGACCTATCTACAGGTCTGCCGGAAACTCTCGAGATTGATTGGCGAGGGAGGAAGCTCCTTCAGAACCTGGACTACCTCGGTATACCATTCAGATGCAACCGATGTCGCGAGACTGGCCACCTTCGCCGAACGTGTCCTGGTAAGTCTGTTAGCACCCTCCCGGATGATTCTGACGATCTGTTTCTAAATCCTCCTGCCTATCAGACTGCTGACCCTTCCCTAGACTTTTTAGACGTCCCCCCTGATCCTATCTCGTTGCCCTTCCCTGAACAGTCTGATTCCCTGACCAAACTCGCTCTACTTTGCCCAACACTCTACAAAACACTCACGGCCCCTAGAAAGCTTCTTGTTAATAGCTTTGACTGGCTCGTTTCCCCCTCCCTTTCAAAACCCCTCACCTCCGAAGCCGAAAGGCCCCCGTCTACCCTCCCTGCTCCTTCCCTCGACAATACCCTTCCCTCCTCCTTGATTACTACCCCCCCTCCACCTGCGTCCTTAACTCCTCCCTCTTTGTCGATTCCACAGGATGGATCCCACCCCTTTCCAGTAGCCCTTGATGACCCATCTCTACTTCCTGGTTACAACCAGCCAGACGAGGACGATGAATCCCCCTTGGCAGTGCTGAGTTCCTCTTCTACAACCCAGTTTATCCCGGACATTACCACACAGATTCCAGTATATCGGGGTAAAGAGATCTTAGCACCTTCCTTTGAAGTGGGACAGTCTACTACATCTCCCTCAGTTTCCCTAAATAAATCTTTTGCTTGGTCGCGTGGTATTGGAATTGAGCTCTCTCCTCTCCAAACGAGGAGAGCTAGAAAAAAGAAAGATGGCTCTGTTACTCATCTTGCAGTCTCGGGAGTCCAAACGCAAGACGGAAAGGCCCTTAGAGCATTGAAGGCCATTGCACGCTCCAAGTAATGATCGTGCTCTCTCTGAATATACGAGGGATCGGGGGCACCCTCAAGGCTGCTTCCTTCCGAAGACTTCTGGAGCACTCCAATCCCGAAGTCATCTTTCTGCAAGAAACCCTTTCAGCTGATCACTCTGCCAGAGCTTTCCTTCATCTATTCCGTCCCCTTTCGGTCACAGCCGCATTAAGTTCTATCGGCAACTCGGGAGGCATGCTGGTGCCCTGGGATCCAACGCTTTTCGACTTAAAGCCCTTCTTAACCTGTGGAGGTATTTTGTGTATTGGCAGTTGTTTTGCTTCTAACCAGGATCTGGCGCTCTTAAATGCCTACGACCCTTGCCATGACAGACCACAATTCTGAACTCACCTTGCTAACAGTGGCATCCTCTCCCTCCCTAATCTTATCCTGGGAGGCGATCTCAACATCACCCTTTCATCGGATGAACACTGGGGATCTGCTTCACTATCAGGATCTGGTATTAATCTTTACAGAGACCTCTTTAAGGCTTTTAATCTCATTGATATCTTGCCAGTTAATCTCGTCCCTACCTGGCGAAATGGGAGAAGGGGCTCGGAGGCCATTGCCAAATGGCTCGACCGCTTCCTTATTTTTTAGGCTTTCTTCTCTTCAACCGTCTTCCCTTCCTCCAGAGTCGCACTTCCCTTCTTCTTAGATCATGCGCCCATCATCCTCACTGTGAATCTCACCTTTCGACTCAAGCCTTTTCCCTTCAAATACAATCATCACTGGGCCGACTCCCCAGCCTACTCTGCCCTGGTACATACTGTCTGGACTGACCTGCGGTTCCTGATGGAATCAAATCCACAGCTGAGACTCGTTTGGAAATTAAAAATCCTAAAAGTGCATACTAAACTCTGGTAAAAAAAAAAGAAGGTGGCGGTGGAGATCGCTCTGAACAAGTTGGAGCTCGAGATCACGCATCTCATCACAAAATCAACCTCTGCGGCCTTGTCATTGGAAGACGAGGCTTCCCTAAAAGCTTTGGAGGAGAATAGGAATGTTATTCTGCTGGAAGACGAAAAAAGTTGGAGGCTCCGAAGTCGGGAGACCTGGCTCAAGTGGGGAGACTCTAACTCTAAGTATTTCCATAAAGTTGCAAATCTCAACAGGAACAAGAAGCTTACTTGGTCCATTGAAAGTGACATTGAGGGGACCATTCGTGGACAGGAGGCACTAAAAAAGGAAGCGACCTATTACTTTGAACAACTCTTCAAATCCAGCAGCGACCATAACATGCCGGCAAAAGTTTCAACCGGCAGCCTTTTCACAAAATTGGTTTCTGTATCTGAAGCCTCTGATCTTTTTAAACCGGTCACACTGACAGAGCTTAAGAATACTTTGTTTCTCCTCAAAAAAGAGAAAAGTCCGGGCCCCAATGGCTGGACGGCCAAATTTTTCACCCATTTTTTCGATCTTGTTGGATCAGACCTTCTTCTGATGGTTGAGGACGCGCGTATTAAAGGTAAAATATCCAGTAGCATCAACTCCACTTTCCTGGTTTTAATTCCTAAAAAAGACAACCCTACCTCTTTCAACGATTTCAGACCAATCTCCCTTTGTAACTTAGTTTATAAGCTCATTTCAAAAGTCATTTCCACTCGGATTAAGCCAGTTTTGGAAAGGAGTCTCTCTGTTGAACAGCTCGGGTTTCTAAAGGGAAGAAGGATCCATGATGCCATCGGTGTGGCCCACGAGTGCATTCATAGCATCATTCAAAAAAAACAAAAGGCGTTGGTCATGAAAATTGATCTCAAAAAGGCATTTGACAGTATTGACTGGGATTTTCTAAGACTCATCCTTCTCTCGGTCGGTTTTGGGATAAAATTCACTGACTGGATAATGTCCTGTGTCACAAGCGCAAACCTTTCAGTTTTGATCAACGGGGAGGCGTCCAGATTTTTTAAAAGCGAAAGGGGGCTCCGCTAGGGATGCCCTCTTTCCCCCTACCTCTTTATCCTAGTTTTGGAAGGGATGAGCCTTCTCCTCACTAAAAACGTTGCCGAGCATCGCATCACAGGTATTAAGGTCTCTAATCTCCTCAGGATCGTCCACCTTATGTTTGTGGATGATATTCTTTTATTATCAAAAGCTGATTTAGCGGAATGGACTGCACTTTTGGACATACTTCAGCTTTTCTGTACTGCTTCGGGGTTGTCCATCAATCCCTAGAAGTCCACGGTCCACTATTGGGGCCTAACTGTGTCCGAACTATCTACTCTAAAAGGCTCCATCCCCTTCTCCTTTTTTGATTTAACCATAGGCTTCAGGTATCTGGGGTACCATTTAAAACCGGGAGCCTCCTCGGTAACTGACTGGACTTGGTTGGTGTCCTCCTTTGAACGAAAAATAGGATTCTGGTGTAACAAATGGTTGTCCCTGGTGGGACGTCTCATCCTGGTCAAATCGGTGTTGCAAAGTCTGGTTGTTTTTTGGATGTTACTGGAACGGATCCCCGCTAAAATCATCACTCTGCTCCGCAGACTCTCTTTCAACTTCCTGTGGAATGACCTAGCAGGAAATCGACGCTTCCACCTCTGCAGTTGGCAGACTCTCTCCAGGCCAAAGAGGGAAGGGGGATGGGGACTTAAGAACCTCTCCATCTTCAACAAGGCGTTATTGGCATGTTCCTTTTGGAGAGCGGTTTCCATTGATAATATTTGGCATCGGGTTATCAAGGACAAATATTTAGGTGCCAAACCTCTCTCCCTTTGGCTAAGAAAAACACATCTTATTCAGAACTGGGCTTCTCCCTTCTGGAAGGGACTGGTGTCTTCCTCTTAGGTGATCCTGCACTGGCTCTAGTGGAGACCTGGATCGGGTAAAGAAATAAATCTAGGCAGAGACAAACTCATCGGTTTAGATGATCAATCGATTCTTTCCTTGCAGCTCAGGTCACATCTGATGTCCCTCAATCTTTTTTCCCTTGCACAGTTAAAGAAGGAGACCCGTGCCTTCCCCCCCCCCGTATCAATGGCTTCATAGCAGCGATTTGGCCCTCGGTGTGCCCTTAGCCATGGAATTGGACTCTTTTATGGCAGCCTTAAAGTGCTCGGGCCTCTCCCTCTCTGACGCACGTGATACTCTTACCTGGGCAGGGGGCGATGGGTCAGGAAATGTTGTAGCCAAGAATGTTTATGCCGCTCTCCTGCCGGATAGGGAGATCGATGCCCAACCTATGTGGATCCGCCGATTATGGTCTTGGATGCTCCCCTTAAAACTTAAATTATTTTTTTGGCTCTGTGCTAGAGATAAACTCCTCACCTGGGAGATCCTGCGTAGAAAAGGTTGGCAAGGTCCTGGATTATGTGTTCTATGTCGAAGAGCCTCGGAGGACATTCATCACTTGCTAATTCACTGTATTTTTGCTCAAAATATTTGGAAACACACCTTGCAGCATTTCTCCCTTCCTTTCCACTGGACCGGTGCTACCTTTACTGAGTGTTTCTCCTCCTAGTCAACTGTCCAAGCTGCGCCTCCTACTCTGGCAGTTTTCGTCAGCTGGCATATTTGGTTAGAGCGCAACAAGGCTCTCTTCGAGGATGCTTCCCCTTCCCTTCAGGCGGTCTGCCATAGAACAAAAGCCTCTTTCCATTGGCAACAGTCTACAGTCAAGTCACTTCTTTTCAAAGCAGTTGATTCTTTCTTGCCTGAAGGCTACTCTGTGGCTTGTTTTGACGGAGCGGCTCAATGTTCTGGTTTATGCTGTGGTACTGGAGGCACTTTCAAATCGCACCCGGAGAGGACTACAAAGTGGTTTCTTAGTTGTGGTAGGGGTACAAATACCAAAGCCGAGCTCCTGGGCTTATGGGCTACACTTACGATTGCATCCTATTGGTCCCTAGATCACCTTCAGGTCATAGGCGACTCAAAAGTTATCATTGACTGGATTAATCGTAAGTGCAATCTCCAATCCATCCACGTGGAAGGCTGGAAACATAAAACGAAACAGTTGGCTCTCTCCTTCACTGACATCTCCTTCCGCCATCTCCCCAGATCGTTCAATTCCGAGGCAGATGCTCTCTCTAAGAGAGCTCTTAGTCAAGTGGTCGACAGACTTTCTATTTATCACTGTGACAGAGGTCAGGAGAGCCCGATCTCCTCCTTCAATCTCTTCGAGTACTAAAACTAGTTCGCTGTACAGGAAAAAGCTCTGAGTGCCTTGGGTTCTGTTTGCATCTGTCTGTTTGTTCGGCGATGGAGGCTGGCTCCTTTCGCCGTGGTGGCAGATCTACTTCATTGGGCGATTGACAGAACAAGAGGTGTTTTAAGAGCTTCAGGTATTATCATTTGTGATTGCAGGGATAGCCATTGTACTCGTAAATCGTACCCTTTCATCGATTTGCATGGCGATGGAGGCAGGTGTCTCTTGCCGTGGTATCAAATTCTCTTCTTTGGGCTTTTGACTGAACAAGGAATATTTTGAGAGTTTCAATTTTCTCTGTGATAGCTGTGATAGATACTGGACTCGTAGATCGTCCACTCTTGTTCCCTGGCAGCTATGGTTTTTTTTTTGCAAGTCCTGATCCAAACTGGTTCTCGCTATAATCAGGCTTATATGTCTGGTTACAGAGTATTGTAAACGATTTTATACCATTTATAAAATTGAGTTAATTTCTCTTGGGAAAAAAAAAGTTATACATTTAACATTTCAAGTTGTACATTTTAATATTTTATTTTAAGTTGTACATTTCATTTTGATGGCATTCATGACCACTTAAAAAACAGAACACACTTAAAACTAAATTTTCTTAAAATATTGAATAATGAGAGCACAAATAGACTTCGAACAAACTTCTAAAAACCAAAAATAATAGTCTTTTTAACATTAAAAGATTCAAAACACATACAAGAGGCTTTGAAAATATTTGCTATAAAATATTTTTAATAACAACTATATTCAAAAAGGATGATACATACATATCCAGTCACATTCCATTATATCGCCTAACATGGAAAATACAAAAACTTAAACGAGATAAAACGAACTGATTGTATGTTTACGCCGTATACCTATTGACAATGGGCAGATTTAATAGGGGTTTAGTGCTTAATAAGTTTTCTATGGACAGGATTAAATATGGCTGGAATATTCTTAGTAGTCACACAAAATAAATGGCTGTGATTTCAATCATTAACTTCCTAGCTATTATAAAAACATCCGTTTATGTGTTTACTTTTTTACATTTACCTAATCATATTTAAAAATTACTTTGATAGCTAATTGATTGCCACCTAAGTGATTAACATAAATGAAAATATTAACACCAGATAAATGAAGCTCAACCGTTTATTTGTTAATCAATAATAAAATTTAATTGCCACGTTTCCATTTGATGCCCACCCATTCCATTTATCAACCTAATGCAGTCAAACATTTCATATTACCATAGACAAATTACAACAAAAGTTTTATATTGACAGAACGCATTC
Organism: Picea engelmannii; assembly: GCA_009831015.1. Lineage (NCBI taxonomy): Eukaryota > Viridiplantae > Streptophyta > Pinopsida > Pinales > Pinaceae > Picea > Picea engelmannii. Next base: position 40,688 of record ML804259.1, on the reverse strand, counting down.
TCGGCCGATACCTTTCGCGTTCTCAGCCGTGACGTAGAGGTTGTGCTAGTTTTAACACATTTAATAAACATTATAGTGTAGTTTCACATGTATTTTCAAAAATTATAAAGTCTTGAAACTAGGGCAGAACTCCACTCTGCATGTGCACTGCACTGTTCTACACCCTTTCCTCTTATTGGAATTTCAAAAACTCCGAAACAAACCCATATTTTTAACGTCGCCTACAAGGCCAGAGCAACGAGACCCGTCTCGTTGCTCCATGCAGGATGAGAACTGCCATCAATGTCTGCATCACTATTTCCTTCTGCTGGACGATGAGACTCTCCGCCGACTGTGGCCTTGCAATCCGGGCACTGAGATGTCTGCATGGGTCCTCCACACTCTCCCACAACATAGAAGTGGCCATTGGGACAC
>ML804259.1:4056-32751 GCA_009831015.1 Picea engelmannii | reverse complement strand
AACCGGCTTCCTCTTTGTTGTTTGAAAAGAGATACAGTGCTCCAAACCTTGATCCCCACATTGGATCCCTATGAATTTTACTTCAGTGTATCTTCTGATATTAACTGGAACTAAATTCTTGCGTAGGTCTTGAATAGCACGCCTCATTGAGGCAAAGCAGTCCTCCCGAACCAAATGAAAGTGCGTTGATAAGTATACACTCACACTGTTGTATGTTTCACAGACTCGGTTGATAGGCAATCGTTCGAGACAAAGCGAAGATAGTTCAACTTCAGTTGGTATAATGGCAAAACCGCTTGTGCTTGATACCTGCCCATGACCATCCAAGTATGAAAAGTTATAATTGAAAAAAAAATCTATAGCTAATGAAAAGCAAGCTTCAGCGGATTGTGTCCAATAATTTTGACTACACATTGAATCTAATATAAACTAGTCTTCAGCGTATTGCATCACAATGACTTGACTACACATTGAATCTAATGTAAAATAAGCTTCAGCCTATTGGGTCGCAACAAATTTGACTATCTAGATATGTCAGGTTTCAATGATTTTGAATCCGTTTTGAAAAATTATATTTGAATGGAAATCAATGGAAAAGGAGTTCTAATTGAACAAGACAGAATATTGGTTAAGGTTTTATATTCCAACTTTAGTTAGCATAACGCTCTTAGCTGCCTGTGCTTGATACTAACCATAACCATCCAAATAAAATTCAAATTCGAGACGATTCAAATAAAATCTTAATTCCAAAAGATTCTACGATTTTATAAATGATGTAAAATAAAATTAAAAAAATATTTTATAGAGTGCAAAATTCGGTGAATTTAAATAGGTTATATATTTTTTCTATTAATGCAGACACCTTGGATATGCTAAATATTAATATAGCCTGGTGAATTAACTTGAATGTTGTATATTTACAAAACAGAAGTTAAAGAGGAGGTCAAAAAGTCAGGTCTTTACTTTTAATTACATAACATAGATGATCAGCTTGAATGTTGTAGATATAGGCAAGAGAGCAAGTAGTAAGTATGATTATCTCTTTATTTATTTATTAGAGTTTACTTTGAATTTACATCCATTTTTTTTGGATGTAATATATATAACAGGAAATTAACAAGTAAATTTCAATTATATATATATATATATATATATATATATATATATATATATATTTTGTTTATTTTAAATTAATTTTTTTTAATGTTTTATATATATTATTATTATTAAGTAACTTTGCTCATTATATTTAATAAAATGTTTTGTTTAGTTTATATTGATTTTTTTGAAATATTATATATATATTAAATGAAATGTTTTATTTAGTTTACATTGATTTTTTAAAATGTTATATATATATAAACTAAAAATAAATATAAACTAAACAAAACATTTCATTTGATATATATATAACATTTCAAAAAAATCAATATAAACTAAACAAAACATTTCATTTGACATAATGAGCAAAGCAGCTTAATACTATATATAAATATAAAACATCCCAAAAATATCAATTTAAATTAAATAAGACATTTCAATTCACATAATGGGCAAAGCCTCTTGACATCTGCCCTATATATCAAGCAGATGTATTAGGACACGAGTCAAGAAGCTTTGCCCATTATGTCAAGTGAAATGTCTTGTTTAATATATATAAACATTTCACTTGACATAGAGGCTTTGCCTATTATATCAAGTGAAATGCTGTTTTGATTAGTTTAGATTGATTTCGTATATATATCTTATATATTAAGTCAATGTAGTAATATATATATATATATATATATTTTGCAAGTATTAAGAGGCTTTGTCATTATGTCAAGTGAAAGTTAAGATTGATTTTTTCTGGATTATATATATATATTAGAAAATTAACAAGTGAGCTTCAATAATATTTTATAGAGGTAGTCAGTTTTCTATATATATATTACATTCAGAAAAAATTCAATTCAAATTAAGAAATACATTTCATTTTTTTTTTTTCCAAATGAAAAATATCTCAAAATTATATAAAATATAAATTTTTTTACAAACACTGTATACAAAGTCTAAATACACAAAAAAAACGTTGTTCACACAATAAAAAACAACAGCTTTAATAACTGAAAGAGGCCGAAATTGCTGTGCAAGTGATTTTAAATCAGCTTTCACTCCACAAAAAACTCGCCCTTCTCAAGCTTCAAAGATGTTAAGGAACTTATGAGGGCTTTCTTCCCCATTGTTCTAGTGATAAACAGATAGTCTTCCTTCAATTTCTTTAAGCACCTTCTTAGATTTTTTGCCAATTCCTTTGTTTTTTGTTTCCAGCAGAAATACATTTCACTTGATATAATGGGCAAAGTTTTTGATATTTTCCCTATACCACAATCATCTAAAGTAATTAACTTTTACTTGTCTTGTGCTTAATATTTGATATTACTTATCATATAATGTATTAGTTATTATACTTAATTAAGAATTTATTATATATGTGAAATTTTCCTTAGGAAAAAGGAGTTTGTTATATCTACATTTTATTTATGTGTTAAATTGAGAGATTATCTCAACTATATCGGCTGTATGGCTAAAATAGCCTACCTATATTAAACCAAAGCTTAATGTGTTTATACTAGTACAGCCGTGAGTACTCACGGCTGGTGAACGCCGAAAGACTTAAGGCTGGCTTGTTCATCAAAGGAATCGAAGGAATGACGGCTGGCTTAACCGAACGGAATGCCAAAAGTTGCAACCCTAGATAGATACAATACGAACCGAACAGAGGCTAGCATTTCACATCCACGCCCACACAAATGAAACGGTAGTAGTTAACATCCAAGGGGCCATACGCATCTGTCCAGCTTCTTAATCGGGCCATACACATCTGTCCACCTTCTTAATCAGTGTTATTATTTCTTAATCACTGAACGTGGCAATTTGGTGATGAGCAAGTAATTTTTTAATCTTATTTAGTAAATGTGAAAGAGTAATCACATAAACGTACGCTTTTATAAATGAACGGAAGTTAATTTATCAAAATCTCATCCATTGATTAGAGAGGACGAAGAAGAATATGCCAGCATCTTCAATTGCCAACCCTAAGATTGAAATTTATGATCAAAAGGTGATTAATTGTGCCCATTGTCAATAGGTGTACGCCTTTCAGCGTAATTAATTAAATAATTAATTACTAATATTTTTTGTGTGTGAAATGATTTTCTTAGTTAGTACCAGAGAACGGTCCAGAATATATAGAGTGTGTTTGTCTCTGTGTTTTGATAAGTGTGTGATTAGGGAGCTGTCTGTACATGATTGGAGGAGGACTGTAGCAGAGAGAAGACTCGTCGTTTTCAAGAAGTTGCGGCTAAAACCGCTGCATAGAAGATCCGCCGTGGAAGAGGAAGTTGTCTTGTGTGAAGAGTTCTGTGTGCAAAACTGCCGCAATTCTGCTTTGGGAGGCCGTGTGAAGAAGCCATTCAGGCCCGATTATGGGAGATCCGAAACTATCAGAAGAGCACCAATCTAAAGAGAAGAGCTTGTATATAGGACACACTTGACTTGATCTACGCAGGGCCCTTACAATTGTCGAACGTGGACTTAAAATAAATATATGTTGTACATTCATTCAACGAACAAATAAATTGACTTCTTGGAAGCAATCTTGATAGGAGACAACAAAGATGGTGGTATCTCTTGGGGCAAGCTATATGAGTTTCATTTTATCATTTTTTGAATTAGTGATCTAGTATTTTATTTGTGGAATAAATAATGAATTTAATGAATAACCTCTCATATTTTGAGAACAAGGTAATATGATGGAAGAGTTTGTGTTTATTAATGAATACAGAGAGCTACTTTGTATGTTTGCATGTTTGCAAGAACATTATTATTAGGTTGTGACTACAATTTGTGTAATTGTAAGATAAAAGAGATTATGTTGTAAGACTGAATTTTGGGTACATTTAATATTTAGTTAGCCTTTCTATATAACTAACAAATACAATAAGTCATGTATATCTAGATTGGTTTTCTGACAAATACAACTAACTATGTATTTTGGTAGATAGAAGCATACATAATTGACAGTCATTACAAATATAAAATTCATGGTTAGAAGCAATCAAGTATCTTAATGAATCAAGTGATAGCTCGAATGAATGATTGTGTGAAAGAGTGTAGTCTATAAGATTTCAGGAATGGAGTAATAAATTTGAATAAATAATTAATTGTGGAAAATGATATTTCAATCTAAAGCTAAATACATACTTAGAAAGGAATTTAATATGATGATGATGAAGATGATATAACATATAGTGATTTTGGTTATCCGGATTAATTTCCACTGAAATCAAAATGGTTTATGGAACCTTAGAAAATGAATTATTTGATTTTCTTTATAATTTTATTTTTATTTTCCAATAATTTAACCTAGACTTAGCATCTTTTCACTGGAGTTTGGAACAATCTTATAAAACTTTTGAAATTTATTTTATTTTTTTCCACATTTTCTAATAATACACCCCTACCCCTCATTTTGAGAGTGGGAAAATGTTAGAAAAGAAACAACTAGGTTCACGAACAAAGCTAAGAAAGCAAAAACACCATATTTGTTAAATTTTATATATAGGAAAACCAAAAATGAATCTTAACAAAAAAACACTATATTTGTTAAATTATATATATATATATATATATAAAAGAATTAACTTAAGACTAGTATTTTATTCCCTAATAAAATCTGTTCATTTGAAAATTTGAAGTGTCCATGAATCTTGTTAAGGTATAGTACAGTAAAAATTTTAAATAAAATTTAAACATGCTTGATTATGATACAACTTTAACCATGTTTAAAATTTAGTCAAATTCAATTTAAATATCACATTAAAAACAAGTGTTGCATGACAATGTAGTTCCTACCCTGCCAGGTTGGAATGGGGTTGCAAGTTGCAGTACATGTGATATCCATGCAGAATTTAGTATCCCTGAATTAGTTTTATTTGAAATTTATAAAAAATTATTAATGTTTGTTACATCAACTAAGGTTTGATAGTACATGCAAGATTTAAAGGAGCGTGGACAAAAAAAATTAGTGTACAATAGTATTACATTTAAAAGGTTCTTGGACACAAAAGATTTAGCATACAATAGAATAGTAGTAACCTCTGTTACATAGGTTCGTGGACAAAAAAAAAAAAATAGCATTCCCGAATTAGTTTTCTTTAAAACAAGACCTCCTGGACACAAAATAAATTGAAATTTATGAAAGTACAGGTTCCTGGACACCATAAATTATACATACGAAATATGTGCTTTTATAAAGTACATATTAACTTTTATAGATACCAAATATGTACTTTTATAAAGTATGGGCATGAGATTTTATAGAGCATGCACGAAGTCCTCATTCCATACTTAGGCATTTTTTGGATCGCGGGTTATTGGATTGGCGGGCTCAAAATTTGGGCTTTGTTGTTCCGTTCCCTACAAATAGCACCCAGAGTTCCACGATATACAAATTGAAAAGCGGACTTGCGAACTATTTGAATTTTAAGGGCCTCGTGTTGATGTAATAGCACAATTGGACTTGGGCCTTGAAATTGCAGTGCAGATGTGGCAAGCAGTATGAATGACAGGTGGTAAGGATGCAAGAAATGACATACTCTATATATGTGTGAGTAGAAAAAAAGTATTGAACACAATTTTATGACATTTATATAAAAAAATTAAAAAACGTGTTACATATTCCTGGAAATTATATATATATATATATGTCAAATACCATATCTCAAATTTGAATGAGTGATTTATCTCAAATTTAATTTTGAAAATGACGAAGCAGAAAAATATATGCATAAGAAAAAAGAGAATTGAAATAAAATAATCAGAATGTCTTGACATTCAACATAGTTGAAGATGAAAATCTAAGAGCACATAAATATACAAGGAGACAAAAGAATAGTTTCATTTGGAATATATGAAAAAAAAATAGTTTACTACATATTCCTAGAAATTTAAATGCGTTTATCATATAGACTAGGATTGAGACTCCCACAGACCATAAGAGAAATATGTACAAGAGATAGGACTGTGGAAAGAAGAAGTGGGAGATGGTAGAGCGTAATACCTGAAAAGTAGAAATGAGAAGATATCAATCTTTGGGTATAGATTTCTATTCAAAAAAGGTGGAATAACTAGATTGATAAAGAAAAGACTATAAGTATAGACTTACAACGATGGTAGATATAAGTGTTTTTGGTATTTTCTTGCTGATGCCTTTTCGTGTTGGTTTTCGTCTCCGACCCGCTTGAATAACTAGATTGATAAACAAAGTATTTATAACGATGTTCCATATAAGTATTTTTGTTATTTGCTTGCTGATGCCTTTTCCTATTGGATTTCGTCGGTGACCCGCTTCAAGTTGTCTTCAATGTATCTTCTCAAGGGGGCGACGTTGATGTCATTCCAGATTTTAATGCTGAAAAGTTCATTTTCTAATTCGCTTAGATCAATAGAAATATTACACAAAGCCTGATGAATGTCTCCATTCTGTACCGAATAGTGGACTAGCCAGTTGTCCACATGTTCTTCATGATATTCAAGAATCCTGTATAAATTTTCTAAAGACAACGCCTTAAAATTATCAACTTGGTTATCGAAAGCTTGATTGGTTAACGCCAACAAGTTGACGATTAAGTTGGGGTCTTGAAAATACTTCTGGCTAAGTCTATTTTGGTGAGCTTTTTGAATAATGTTTCTTTCTTTGATATTTCTTGCTCACATGATTGGACGATCAGATACAGGTTCTTCACCTTCTCTTTCCAACATGCTTCTAATTGAGTGAGTCGTTTTTTGGACGGGAGGTCATGTTGTCTTCTTGTCGTGTCTGCGATGTTGTTGACATGAAAGGCAAAAGGGATGACCGTGTGCAAATAGAAAGTTTCTTCATTTTTTAAATACGTCTGCAGAAGTTCGAGTAAGTTATGTGCCCTACTTCCGAGGGATTCCATATTTTGTGATGTTTCCCAAAACTTAGTAATCAGTTCCATTCTTTTGTTGATATTTTTCTCCACATATCCTTTACACGATGTGAGGAAGGTGGAGGAGCCTTTTAGCTTTGCTGCAGGGGTGTAGGGAGTTGCAGGCATGGCTATTGCCAAAGGACTGCCAAGCAATGGCATAGGAAATAAAGCTTCCTCTAATTCATTGATCTGGTCCTTTAGTCTGGCATTCTCGGCCTCAATGACTCCAATGGAATCATGAAGAGCATCTTCGGTTGCCATGTGAAGTTCAGATATTTTGGACGCTTACATATTGGCAAGGTCAAGTTCTGAACGATGTTTTATTTTCTTATTTTTTACATCTCTTTTTTCAATAATTAATTTTTTTTATTCACTTTCAAAAACAACACTCTGGAATACGAAGGATTCATGTTCGTAAAAAATTTCGACATCAACTATGTCCATTGGGTAGCTATGGTGAATCGCGTCTCCCGACTGATCACAGTTGCAGAGTATGCTATAAAGATGAGTGTCAAGATCCATGTTTTCACTCTCAATTTCGGGCTCGTCCGCCTCCCCTACAATTCTTTTTCCCTTCTTCTCCATGGGAAACTTGTGAGAACTATCAATTTTAGGATGAACCTCATCCGTTTGAAGAAATTTAGGTTGCTTTGTTACTGTGGCAGATCGTTGGAGCGATGGTTTGTTACTGTGGTGGTTCTGGTCCTCAGGTCCGAAGATGTTCATTGTATCTCTATAGAACTGTTGTGAAGGTGCTGCCAGTAGTTTATGAAAACGTTGGTTTGCTTCAGATGTTGCTTCAAATGAACAAATGGAGGGGATGATATAACCCCCCGGAAATGTTGGTTCAATGCTTGCGAATGGAAAATCTCCTCGAGCTCTTCGCTCATTAATGACAATCTCTACGCGTGTTGTATTGTGAGCTGTTAGAAGTAAAGCTTAATTATTGCATACTTAGAAGTGCGAAGGTGACAGTTACGACAAAGAGCATTTAAGGATTGGAGGTTTCGTGAACGAACCAAGCTGACGACATGCGAATGACATTCCATGGTATTTGAAATTAACACTGGGAAGGGATAACAAAAGCCTCCGCAAATATTGATTTAGTGCGCATTAATGGCAGATCTTCTCGAGCCTTGCGCCCATCAATGACAATTTACACGACTCCTGCATGATGAGTTGTTAGTATTAAAGATTTAGAAACAAGACATATATATATATATATATATATATAAACATTATCTAAAACCATTATTTTCAAGTACTAAATTATTAATATTAAATATTGATATTCTACAATTTAATTAAATAAAGTTATCAAATGAGTCGTAAGCTTCGAGTCCGGGTACAATTGTAGATCGCCGAAGTTTTTGGCACAAGATGTATACCGGGCACACAGGGCTTGAGAGTTGGATGACGCCCACAAAGGAACCCGTGTCCATAAAGTTCGCAAACTATGAAAACGAATGACGGTCAATTGAACTCGTGATGTAGAGATATAGATGGACATGAAATCTGGCACTCCGTCATCTGGGAACCTGCGAGCATAGACATGGATTACCCAAGTTTTGGATGCAAGATGTACACTCGGAACACAGGGAATAAGAGTTCGATAACGCGTAGCGGGGAACCTGCGAGCATAAAATTGTCTAAGGAAACGAAAGCGATCGCTCGGACTCCTGCTGCATATTTCATAATTCATGTGTAACACCAACTGTGTCGTGACCAGACCAGTATGTGTACAAAGTAGGGAAAAAAATATGTACCTTTATAAAGTATGGGCATGAGATTTTATGGAGCATGTACGAATATTGCATTCCAAACTTGGCCACTTTGTAGATCGCAGGTTTTCGGGTTGTCGGGCTAAAAAATAGGCCTTTATTGTTCTGTGTCCTACAAATAGTACTCAGAGTTCCATGATATAAAAATTGACAGGCGGACTTGCGGTCGAGATGAGATTTTATAGAGCATGTACACTTTTTAGAACGCGGATTCACAAGCTGGTGGGCTCAAAAAACAAGCCTCTATTGTTCCGTGCGTTACAAATAGCACCCATAATTTTGGGATATACAAATTTACAAGCGGACTTGTAGGCTGGCTAGCTCAACATTGTACTTTTATTGAGTTCCGCATTATATAAATTCACAGACGGACTCCAGCGTTGGCAGGCTCCGAGAATGGAGCAATACATACTAAATATGTACTTTTATAAACTATGGACATGACATTTTATAGAGTATGTACAGATCCCCTATTCCATACTTAGCCACTTTTTTGGATCGCGGACTTGCGGGCTGGCTGGGTCAACATTGCACTTCTATTGTCCCATGTCCTCCAAACAACATTCGGAGTTCTGCGATATACAAATCCACAGACGAAATTGAATATGTATTACACATTACATGTAATATGTATCGCAGGTTATCGGGCTGGCGGGCTCTAAATTGACAGACAGACTCCACGAGTGGCGGGCTCAAAATTGAATATGTATTAGACATTACATGTAATATGTAATACATTTTACATGTAATATGTATAATATGAAACGAGAAAGCAGACGGTCGGGCTGGCAATATAAAAGTAATTGGAAATCTGAACACATGTATCCGCCAGTTCCGAACCTAGAAATTTTCTGAGGAAAGAGTAATCCATAGTAAATATGTACTTTTATAAAGTATGGATATCATATTTTATAGAGTATGCACGGATCCCTCATTCCATACTTAACCACTTTTTGGATTGCGGGTTCTCGGCCTGGCGGGCTGAAAATTGGGTCTCTATTGTTCCGTGTCCTACAAATAGTATCCAGAGTTCTGCGATATACAAATTGACAGGCGAACATCGGGTAACTCACTCGACATTGCACTTCTATTATATGTACTTTTATAAACTAAGGACATGACATTTTATAGAGTATGTACAAATCCCTTATTCCATACTTAACCACTTTTTTGGATTGCGGACTTGCAGGCTGGCTAGGTCAACATTGCACTTCTATTGTCCCGTGTCTTCCAAACAACATTCGGAGTTCCGCAATATACAAATCCACAGACATAATTGAATATGTATTACACATTACATGTAATATGTAATAAAATTGGCTAAGGAAACGAAAGGGCTCGGTCGGACTCATAGTGCATATTCCATAATCCATGCGCAACAACAACTGTGTGGTGACCAGACCAATATGTGTACAAACCAACCAAAACTAAATATGTACCCTTATAAAGTATACACATGAGATTTTATAGAGCATGTACGGATATCGCATCACGTACTTGCCCACTTTGTGGATCGCAGGTTCTTGGGCTGGCATGCTCAAAAAATAGACGTCTATTGTTCTGAGTCCTACAAATAGCACCTAAAGTTCCACAATATACAAATTGACAAGCGAACATGCGAGGTGGCTGAGATTTTAGAAAGCATGTACACTTTTTAGATCGCGAGTTCTCGGGATGGCAGGCTAAAAAACAGGCCTCTATTGTTCTGTGCTTTACAAATAACACCCACAATTCCGCGATATACAAATTGACAAGCGGACTTGCGGGCTGGCTGGCACAACATTGTACCTCTACTGATTTCTGCGATATAGAAATTGACAAATGGACTCCAAGGATGGCGGGCTCCCAGAAACGAGCAATACATACTAAATATGTACAAATCCCTTATTCCATACTTAGCCACTTTTTTGGATCGTGGACTTACAGGCTGACGGGCTGTAAATTGACTTCTAATGTTCTGTGTCCTGCAAATAACACCCAGAGTTGCGCGATATACAAATTGACAAGTGGACTTGCGGGTTGGCTGGCTTAACATTGCACTTCTATTGGATCGTGGACTTGCGGGTTGGCGGGCTCTAAATTGGGCCTTTAATGTTCTGTGTCCTGCAAATTACACCCATAGTTGTGAGATATAAAAATTGACAAGCGGACTTGTGGGCTGGCTAGTTCAACATTGTACTTCTATGAGTTCCACGATATAGAAATTGAAAGATGGACTCCAGGGCTGGTGGGCTCCGAGAAACGAGCAATACATACTAAATATGTACTTTTATAAAGTATGGACATGAGATGTTATAGAGCATGTACAGATCCCTTGTTCCATACTTCGCCGCTTTTTTGGATCACAGATGGATTACCAAGTTTTGGATGCAAGATGCACACTTGGAACACAGGGAACGAAAGTTCGATAACGCGTACCGGGGAAGCCGTGGGCATAAAATTGGCTAAGGAAACGAAAGGGCTCGGTTGGACTCGTAGTGCATATTCCATAATCAATGTGCAACAACAACTGTGTGTTGACCAGACCAGTATGTGTACAAACCAGGCAAAACTAAATATGTACTTTTATAAAGTATGGACATGAGATTTTATAGAGCATGTACAAATATCGCATTCCATACTTGCCCACTTTGTGGATCATGGGTTCTCGAGCTGGCGGGCTCAAAAAATAGGCGTATATTGTTCTATGTCCTACAAATAGCACCCAGAGTTTCGCGATATACAAATTAACAAGCGGACGTGCGGGGTGGCTGAGATTTTATACAACATGTACACTTTTTGGATCACGGGTTCTCGGGCTAGCGGGCTAAAAAATGGGCCTCTATTGTTCTGTGCTTTACAAATAGTACCCACAATTTCACGATATACAAATTGACAAGCGAACTTGCAGGTTGGTTGGCTCAACATTGTACCTCTACTGATTTTCGCGATATAGAAATTGACAAACGGACTCCAAGGCTGGCGGGCTCCCAGAAACGAGCAATACATAGTAAATATGTACTGATCCCTTATTCCATACTTAGCCACTTTTTTGGATCGCGGACTTGCGAGCTGTAAATTGGGCCTCTAATGTTTTGTGTCATGCAAATAGCACCTAGAGTTGCGTGAGATACAAATTGACAAGTGGACTTACGGGTTGGTTGGATGAACATTGCACTTCTATTGGATTGCAAACCTCTAATGTTCTGTGTCTTGCAAATAGCACCCAAAGTTGCGCAATATACAAATTCACAAGCAGACTTGCAAGTTCGTTGGTTCAACATTGTACTTCTATTGAGTTCCGCAATATAGAAATTGAGAGACAGACTCCAGGGTTGGCAAGCTCCGAGAAACGAGCAATACATACTAAATATGTACTTTTATAAAGTATGGACATGACATGTTATAGAGCATGTATAGATCCCTTATTCCATACTTAGCCACTTTTTTGGATCACGGACTTGCGGGTTGGCGGGCTCTAAACTGGGCTTCTAATGTTCTGTGTCCTGCAAATAGCAGCCAGAGTTGCGTGATATACAAATTGACAAGCGGACTTGCGGGTTGGTTGGCTCAACATTGTACTTTTATTGTTCCGTGTCCTCCAAACAACATTCGTAGTTTCGCGATATACAAATTGACAGACGAAGTCCAGGACTGGCGAGATCAACAATGAATATGTATTACACACACGAAGACAAGTGAATGTAGAGGAAGATATGGAGTGTCGAAGGAGGTGCAAAAAAAAAAAAAACACAACTGCAAACTAGTTCAACAAATAGAAACAGAGTAAACGAAAAACTATTTAATATGGAACACGGGCAGAAAAAACACACATTTGCATGGATTCCTCTACATCTCTGGTTAGGAGTTCTTTGCGGAGTCTAGCTTTCCGGTTTGTTTCTATGAACAGAAATAGAAAACAAAAGGAATATGAACACAAGTTAACATGTAAAGAAAAAGGCAAGAACTATGTACATATACTAAAAAAAATAGAATAAGATGAATAGAGTAACAAATAGTTTTTAGAATGATGTGCCTTTTTTGTTTCTTTTGCATAATGTATATTTTATAATTCAAGTACAACACCAACTGTATGGTAACCAGACCAGTATGTGTACAAATCAGGGAAAACTAAGAAGCTAGGTAATTTGTTTTTTTTTTGTTTTTTTTGCAACAAGCTATACAAATATGCTTTGAAATATAAAAATATGACTTTGAAAAATGTTTGATGTATATCTCATAATTCAAGTCCAATATCAATTGTATCGTGATCAGACCAATATGTGTCTAAAATAAACAAACTATATTGAGGAATGAGCACATTCAACCACACATGGTCAATAAGTGTGTTTTGCAGATGGCTTGTGTTGTGCAAAAGAAAGCAGAGACTGTATTTGCACATGTAGTTTTCCAATTCTTTTGTTTTGTCATTCTTTTGTAGCATGTCAATATTGAAGTCTCTTACAAGTACAATGGGTCCATTCAGATGGAAATGACCCAATGCATTGAAAATAACATCTACTATGTTGGAGAATGACGCATGGGGAGCAGCATACAAATTCAATATCGCAATTTCTGTTTCATGGAAAAAAACTTTTGCAAGCACCACTTCAACATTGTTTTCTTCGATATGTATATGCTCCAAAATTGGTACATGTTTTTTCACCAATATCATCACCCCATGTGTAATGTAACTTAATATGCAATTGTGATTTGGGAATTCTTTGTTCTGCATGCATAATGCCATGTATGTTTCCTGCAAGCACAGAATATTGGATTGCATTGTATCATAGTCATTGAGTATATCATCCATGTGTGCATTTAAGCTGCATGTGTTAAGCGAGAGAATTGATATAGATGAATTTGTTTGTATGAATTAGTAATCATAGTGCAGTTGTCATTTTGCGGTGGTCCCGAGTCGTTCCATCTCAATATCAACTTTCTATTTGACTTTGAAGTTATCTTTTGTAAGAGGACTTAGTAAATACAAGGAGTCTATGCTTCTGACACGGGACAATGTTGTGTATACAAGTCCATGTATCGGAATTCCAGCAGGCTAAAATGCAACATTATCAAGTGTTGGTCCTTGTGATCTGTGGACTGTATGTGCACATGCAAGTTTAATCATAAACTATTTTCGAATTTTCAGTCGACCTGTCTTTGTTGATGTCGATACTGGCTTTGATATTCGCAAAATAGATGTTCAATCGCTTTCAGTTTTTGAATTATATAGATAAGACAACTTGCTTGCTTGTCGCTTGCCTATATGCGGTTCATGGAACTTAATCCAAAGGACATAAATTTTTTTTGTTTTCGTATAACCTTTGAGTATTCCATCTGCACCATTGACCAAGCCATCCTGTGAATCATAGTTACAGGCATATATTTCAAACAACATTTCTAATTTGAGGACAAGATGCAAAGGTAGAGTGGCTGTATGTTTATGACGTGGCACATTTCCATGGTTGTCTTCTTCTAGGTCAATTGAATTGATGATGATATCATCGCCAGGCATGAGCGATAGCATATGGATGTTATGCATTGCAACATCCTTATTTGTGTAGAACAGGTAAGGGAACGTTGGGTCTGTTGGTGCAAGCCACAAACACCTCGAATTGATATATGTTAAGTCATCATATTTGGTTGTTTGTCCGCATTCTATTCAGAATTGCAATGAATGATTCATCTATCTGGCGCATTGTAGTATACAGTTCAAAACATTTAATATTGTCTCTCCAGAATTCACGCGTCACTGTTTCCATGTTAACGGTAGGTTGTTCAAATATCAACGAATCTTGGATGGGTTGTGCCTGGTAAAGATCCCCACAGAATATCATGTCAATGTTTCCAAAGTATTTCATGTGCACATGTTTTATGCTTTTTAGTCGGAGGTCAATAGAATACAAGAACCGACTTCCAATCAAAGATGCTTCATCTATAAAGACAAGTTGGAGTTCCACATAAAGCTTAGACAATGCATCCAACATTTCCTTGCTAAGTGGAAGAAACTACGACTTGTTAAAAGACATTAAAAATGCAAAGTGGATTGTTGTTCCACCTGCATTATATACAACTTTTCCTGTGTATGCAACTATTAGGCCCTTTGGTTTCATAGGATTAGAGGAATTGTTTGAATCATAGATTCGTATAAGCATTTGGAACAGTGATTTCGCAGTAAATGTCTTGCATGTTCCTGCTCCGCCTGTAAGGAACAAGTGCACATGAGTGTCCATGTTCAAGCGTTTTTTAAGAGCAATGTCCTTTACAATTGTTTGTTGTTCTTGATTCAACAGACGTCTTATTTTGTGGTATTCATTATTTTCAATTAGGAAATGATGTTTTGTGACTTGAAAACCAAGATTGATACATTTTTCACCTCCACCTGCTGGAGGACAAGGCAAATCTGCTTGTAAGTCATAGGACTCACAAGGAGTTCTGGTTGTTTTTTGGTTTGTGAATGTCTCATCAGGATTGTAAGGGTTTTCTAGCTCATTAACTGCAATTTCTAGATCACCCCATGTTGGATTAACATTGTAGGTAAATCTAGCTTCATTGATGTGCATTATAGTCTCAGAGGCAACATACACAGCCTCCCATGTAGAGAAGTTATGTTTTAATGTCTCTTCATTTTCGTCGAACAGATCGTACAACAACAGTTTTTCTCTACAATAGTTTTCATAGTCAAAATGTTTATTGTATTTGACAAACCGTATCACAGAGGGTTATTTTCTTTTTGATATGAGCGCACCATTTTTTTTGTAATGCGATACGAATTCTGCTAAGCAAATATGCCTAATAGGAGATGGATGTTGAAGATAATAATCAACAATAAAGCGACATAACACGTCTTCTGAATTGTCAACCTTTTGTTATAGCAAAACCGACGGTTTAAGCACAAATGTGCGTTTTTCAACTGGATATGTGTTTATGAAGACACATTTTCTTGAACTACAAGTGAGGGGTAGGGAAAGTGCAATGTGAACTGCTTGTTGAGCAGACATTTGTTGAAGATTAAACAATGTGTTGCCAAGTGTGTGTATCATTCGTATAGAAACAATATGACTTCGTTCATGTTCTTTGCGTATTCTTCTGAATGCACTTGTCATAGATTTGTCAACCTTTGTCATATACGAGGTACAGTAGGATGTTGCAGCATATGCATTGAGCACGTACTGTGCATCTGTATTTGCTTTCCACATAACTAGCATGTCCTTGGAGAAACTATTGTTCCAAATATGGGGAAGTTTTCGTTTAAGGAAAACTATTGGTTGCTTAAGCATACATTGTATGGCTTTGATGTACTCATCTTCTGATAGATTTAGCTCTGTCAAGAACGCATCGAAGCTCGTCAACTCATCAAATTCTCCTTCTTCTAGAAATGCGAACAAGGATTTAGATTTCTCAACAACATTGTCCTCTAAACTAAGTGGCTCTATGATTCTTGTAGCTCTCATTGGTGGCACAAGAAAGTTATATCTGCAATGCGAGTTTTTTCATTTTCTATAACTTCTTGTATGGTAATGTCTATGAACTTTGGCAAGTTCTGGATTCAAATGATCTGTGTTGCATGTTATGCATTTCTCCACAAATTGTTCTATCTCTGAGTTGTTGTTAGCTCCATAGACTGGTGCACCCTCTATCCACAATAGTGCGTGGTCATGTTCATTTCCCCTATTCTGGAATTCAGTCACAAAAAAGTAGTCCGATATTTTTCCAAAAAAACGCTTCATCATGGCATATCAATTGTCTCAAAGCATTTATTATATGTCTATAGTAGCAAGTACATGTCACTTGGTCTTTTCTTATGAGATAGTCAATGTGATTGTTTTCCAGTGTATCAGTTTGTTTTTTACATTTCATGTTCCTATGCAGGTCAGATACGACAGCTACCAATGGATCCCAGCAATGCTCTGCACTTGTAAATGTGATGAAAAATGTTGGCCGACCCAATTGCCAGATCATTGCAAAAATAGTTTTTTTGTTTTGTTGCAAATAACCAGGAGAGGTGTGAATGTTTTTGAAATCTATGTATCCAATATCAGATTTCAGAATTTTTTCTAGGTTTACTTTGTACTTGACATCCTTGGCCAACAACTTTCTTCCTTGTAAATGGCCTTTTCTTATTTGGACCCACATGCAGGAGAGAACTTGCTCTATTATTATGTGCATTGTTTTGAAAAACAAATTTGTTATGTGACATGAGAAGTCACCGCTTGAATGTAGGCCCATCGGACTATTTTATGATAACTGAATTGTTCTGTAATGTCAATGGCACGTGGATCCCCATAGAAGAGTGTTGGAAAGTTCATTTCCTCAACGAATTTGTCCTTGAATATTCCAAGTGGACATTGCCCCTCAGCAGGTGTAATTTCGACAATCTTGTCTTGCAAGTCACGAATGCACTGTGAATCAGTGAATCCATGCACCAATGTCTCAGCAGGTGTTTCATTCTTTGATTCATCACTTGTATCAAATTCACTAGCATTTTCGAGAGTCTCTGCAGAGTTGGCATCCTCTTCTACAAGAACATTGTTCCAGTTCTCATTTATACAAATGTTACGTGCTTTGTACAGAGCCCTGGAACATAATTCCTTTAATGCTTTCATAACAGCATGCACACACACTTTTTCTGTCTGATAGGCATTTTTGTATCACAAGCGCCTTTTCAGAGCCACAACAATTGTCATTGTATCGCTAATGAATTGTGGCAAGGCTTTTTGCACAACATCTAGCTGAGCAAGCCCATTAATAATTGACCCTATTAAGCCCATCTGGGGTCGTTTATAGCCCCAAGGCCTAATTTGTGCAAATGCAATTCGCAGATACACAAGTCTCTCCTCAAGTTCCGTAAGTGCACTTACATCTGGTAGTGGTGTATTACCTCTTATTTGCTCAGGGGTTGCAAATTGTGGCAGTTTTCCATTTTCAAGCGATCGTTTGCATGGAAAACAAATTTTGCCACTGGAAAATGGTTTATCGTGCACTGTCAAGCAGAGGTATTTTGCTTGCAAATCAGGGGTGAAAGACTCACCGTTTTTTGAGAAATTCAATTGTTCACAAATTGCACACGCAATGGAAGGAGTGTCTTTAATTTGTTTCATGTACGTATGTTTTGCATTTTTCTTTCGCAGGGAAGTATGAGTAGAAAGTGTTTGCTAGTTTTCATTGATAGTAGTGCATGGTGTTGCTTCTAGGCCACGAAATGTGATAGTTGCATAACCATTATGGGATATGCGACTGTACTTGTTTCTGTTCTGTTGTGCACAAACAAATTTCTTTAGATTGTGATATGTGAGTTTCTCTCTAAAAGCAAGTGTAGCAATGTATTTTTTTTCTCTCGCGCATGACCTTTTTCAAGTTGTGGTAACTTACTCTACGTTTCTTGTCCAAGGGCACAATGACTTGATGGCAACTGGGATGAATTTCACTTTGATTCAGGTTGTCATAACTTAGTGTACGTTTTTTGTTTAAAGGGTGTATGGTCTCATCACAACTGGGACGAATTCTACGCATCAAGTTTTTCAAGTTGTGATAACTTACTCTACGTTTTTTGTTTAAGCCTTGTATGGCCTCGTCACAACTGTAAAGAATTTCACGCATGGATTTTTTGTCCAAGCCCTGTATGGCCATATCGCAACCAAGACGGGTTTCATTCTCACTAAAAAACATGCGACGCGTATGCAGATTCGATGTGGTTTGTCTGGCATGGACATTCAACCCTGAATCACTGATATGTCCAAGCAAAGGTTCATAATGGATATGTGTTGTATCTGTTTTCAATGAGAGGATGTCAATTGTTCGATCGTAATTTGAATCAATAGACCAGGAATGGATGGTGTCATCTGGCAAGGCCAACCAGATCTGGATATTTACTTTGAACATGATAGACAACGATTGCAAACAGAATCTACAACCCTCCACATTCTCTTTTTCATATGGCAGCACCATGTTTACAAGGTATTCTTGCCAACTTCCAATTGTCGGCGTATTTTGTAGGAGATATGGCGAAAGGTGCTCATGCAAGCACCTAAAAGCCTGTTGGATGCCGCTTATAATTGCATTGCAAAAACACTATACAGTGTAAAGCCACAACGACTGCACATCGAACTCTGCTACTACCAAACAACAAATTGCATTGAACAAACTATCTCCACAGCTAGACACAACAATTGTTGCTAGCTGTAAACCATGGCAGTCTATGCGATGCATAATCCGTTTCCACTGCGATTCAAGGTCTTTGCAAATGAGGGACAAGTAAATACAAGCTTCTTCAACATTGCATATGGACATTTTTCTGTACAGTAGTGGTTCATAATGACCACTGACAACATTGGCATCATGGAACAAGATGCAATATGGATTGTCAGATGCAGTTTTGTTGAATAACAGATATCTTGTTTTTCTTGTCAATGACCATATTCTAATTAATATATTGAGCCAGTTAGACAACCACCGTATACAAAATATATCTCCCCAAAGTCCCCTCTCATGTGCAGGCAGAATTGGAGATGCAGACAACTGCATCTTTGAAAAATATGTAGCGACATCATGTATTCCATGCAACTGCCGAAGAAAATCAAATTCCAGTTCGTATTCATACGACTCCAATGCGTCAACGTCGCCACTTTTTAAACATCCCAGGAAATAATCTATCAATCCATTGCGCAGGTCGATCGAGGAATAGCGGAAATGCAGTAGAACTTGAAATGCATCGAAAAAGCAATCCCCTACAGTATACGAGAATACATCCAATCTAAAAAGCTCATTGCTATGCAAAACATCATCAATGTTGTAATGTATAATGGAGTGTGTATCTATTTCATACGACTCAACATCTATTACTTCTTCCATCTTTTGAACTTTCATTTTTAAGCTGTTTGTTAGATACTTTCAGTTTGCATGAAGACAGAGAAAAGGGGAAAAAAAAGAAAGAAAGCAAAATAGAAAAACTACAAGATCTTTCAACCTTCTTCTTGTCAACTTCAATCCCCCCTAGTCCCCATAGCAGATGACAAGAAAACAAACCCACACTGGAAAGCAAACCAAACAAAAAGAAACAACGCAAATAAATAACACAATAAATTTACTCATCAAAAACATCGATTTGAACCTATTCATGGCGTGCATCCTACAAGCTTCTCAGAGCCAGAAAAAAGTTCTACAAAATACAAAGGACAAGACAAAGGAACAATTGGACGCAGTTTTCCGACCCACTGAATAAAAGCGTTCCCTGCATCTACACCTCGACGAATGGTTCCCTCTTCTGATAGCTCCGAACTACTTTTCGAAAACTCCTCTGCATTGCAATTTTCAAAATAGCTATGGACGTGGCAGTCGGCATATGAAGACGCATGGTTTCCAGGAACAGAAATTAAGAGCACAGAGAAAGATGGTCTGCAACAGAATTTCGAGGCAAGGACTCCCACCATTGAAAAATACCAACGAAACGATGGCACAGAAGCTTACCCGTCAACGAGGGATGGCAACAGCTCAGCCCCAAAAACTACAAACCGCAACAACAGGTCCAACAACTTACAAAGTTGAAGAACAACAAACCAGTGACAACCACAAAGAGGTCCAACTGCAACTGCAGGACCTCAACTTTGCAAAGTTGAATCAAGCAAGAACAAGGCTCATGGAATGAACCAGTGAACAAGCATCGAACATTGAACCACTGATGCCGACGGAGAACAATTCAACACAATTTCATTGCAAACAACACCATCAAAAAAATGGAACGAAACTGTATTGCAACGCCTCTGTACAATAAACATTTAAGACTTCCACACATGTTAGGTAAACACTTAAGACTGTCAGAACCGTCGAAGGGCGTAGTCCTGTGCAAACATTTAAGAAAAAATGCAGCGTGGCAGGCCTCTTCTCTTGAAGCACGCAAGAATAAAGCAAAAATCACACATAGTAATATGCTAGAGAATGTATGCTAGCTAGCAGAAAATGCTAAAGCAAACATTCGAACTAATGTTAGCATTAATCCACCTTTGACCAATGCATAAGAAAATATATGATTCAAAAAGACCATATACGATGAAATACTTTGGATATGCCAACATATATAACATTGGGAATAACGAAGAACAAAATAAGACCTCCAATCCGTTGTCCAATCAGATCATGAAAAATATAGTATATTTTATTATATAAAAATTGGTGTTTTCAGTTCCCTAGTTCCAACAATAGATAATACGGAAATATTTGTGGTCAATGGACAATCTAATACGAGGTCAACGAATTATCGATCGCTATAGTCCCTCTATGCCTACGACAGGGACTAATAATGCTTGGATTATGATACAACTTTAATCATATTTAAAAATCTTTCCAAATTCAATTTGAATATCACATTAAAAATGAAATAGTTTCTTATATATTCAATTATATATCAATTTAAATATCACATTAAAAATGAAACAGTGTATTATATATTTAATTATATATCATTGACAATGATATTCATACACGTTTAAYTYACTCTATATCAAATAGGAATCTAAGTTYAGGRATAAGAATTTAAATTTAGACCATGAACAAAAACAAACTAAATGTACTTTTTTTTTTTTCCAACTGRAAAATTTCTCATTATATGTATTATATAATTGTGTTCTAGACACAAGATTACAATCATAGTCACAATGATATAGAGTTATAACTTCCCCAATTGTAGTCTTTCGACTAGCAATAAGAGAAGTTATAAAATGATGAATCATCGAAAATATTTTACAAGCTTGTAGAATAAGAAGATGTGACTATATGTGATGGTTGCCAAGTAGGTGTGGATCGAAATAATGTGGCCTGTGGTCAACAGATTAATCCAGCTTTCATGTCTAGAAAGTCCGCTGAGGAAAATGGATTAAATAATGTTGAACTTATCACAGGGTTAGAAAGTGAGGTGGACCCTCATGTCCATCAATCCAGAGATGATAAGTAATGAAACCCACTCTTTCTTGGAGCGCAGCCTTTGAGAGGAGATCAGTGGTTTTATTATGCTCACGATAAATGTGTTTTTAGCTGATTTTTTTAAAGGATGGTTGTAGTAGTCTAATTTTGTCCTTCCAAGCCAAGAGTGTGATTGCTTGGAGTTCTCCCCTGCCGCTTAGCCAATCTATGACAATGTTGGAATCTCCAAGTACCTGTAAGGATTCTATGTAGAGTCTAGAAGCTATGTAAAGTGTGGCCCAGGCACCTAAAAGTTCTTCCCTGGTGTTGGTGCCTGGGCCACAGTTGAGAGTCCATTTGTAGCAGGTGTTGTGAATGGTTTTTATTATTCCTCGAGCTCCACTCAAAGTCCCATCTGAACGGGCAGCTCCATAAAACCAAGTAGTAGGGACATCATCAAGTTTAGGTTCTTGTGAGATGCTTTGTAGTCTAGTTTTTTTAGCAAGTGAATCATTCCAAGAGTTATAGATTCCAAGTGCTTTATAGGCCGTCGCAGTTGTGGATGGTGTCCCGTTTTAAAAAATGGTGTTGTTTCTTTCAAGCCAGATCATCCAACAGATAATGGATGATAGTTGCATATGCTTATGTTCTTTTTGTGCCTAGGTTTTAACACAATATGGAATTGTAAATCCATCCCAGGTCGATGTTAGATTTAAAGTAAGAGTAGTTTTGTGCCAAACCAGTGTTGTGAATGAGCAGTTAATAAAGAGATGGTCTGTTGATTCCGAATCTTGACGGCATAAGTGGCAAAGTTGGGGCCCGATCCTCCTTTTTTAAGCATTACATCCCAGGTATTTAAATTGCAGTTGAATAATAGCCAGGTGAAGTATTTTACCTTGGGCGGTATGCGCCATCTCCAGAATTGTTTTTCCCATCCTCTGACTCATATGTGCTAGAATGAATTTGAAATTGCAGAATAAATGTTTTGTACAGTGAGATTTCCAGAGCAGTCGCCCCCTGCCCAAAGAGGATAATCTTTTGAATTAGTGAGGCGGATACCCGAGAGGGTGAGGGCAAGACGAAATTCATTCCACTCACTGGCTAAGACCGGATTGAGTCCTAAAGTTACGTTGGTAACCCATCTCTCCGGTTGATGATCGATAGTAGAAGTCTCTTTGATTTGTGAAAGATACCAAATATTGATGGAGTGCAGATGTGATATAAGTTGTGGGGAAAGATTGTCCGAAGCATTCAATCCATTGATGTGATCCCGTCCAAGTTGTATGGTAGAACCCAATCCAGGATGCCAACATAGCCAGCTAGTAATTAGGATTTTAGTTTTAGTAATGTTCCTCCAAAAGAATGAGGCTGTTATGGGGGAGGCCGATTGTGCTAGAAGCCAACTCTTTACAGTGAAATGACTGAGATATTTATCAGTGATTATAGAATGCCAAATGCTCGGGCATGTCAAAACTCGCCAAAGAGATGCAGTGGCAAGGGCTTGATTGAAATGAATAGGATTTCTGATTCCCCAACCTCCCTTTTGTTTTGGCTTAGCCAGGGTGACCCAGTTGCAAAGATGTTGTCGGGGGTGATCGAAATAGCCAGACCAAAGGAAGTTGAAGATCATCTTTCTAAGCTTTGTGAGAACTAAGGCCAGAATAGTTGTTAAGGCCATCCAGTAGACTGCTTGTCCCTATAGGACTGCTTTGATTAGTGTGAATCTGCCACCAAGTGAGAGCCACCGTGTGCACCAATGCCCTATTCTCTTTTCCACTTTGGCAAGAAGCCAATTCCAATCTGAAGGCTTGTATGTGTCTGATTTTAGATGATAGCCCAGGTATTTGAGGCCAAAGGAAAGTGGAGTGAAGGTGTGAGGAAAAATACCTTTGATCTGATCCAGGAGAGCAGGTTGTAGATTTGCAAAGTGGAAGGTAGATTTGTCCTAAATGATCGTCAATCCAGTGGCGCTGCAGAAGTTGTGAA
Organism: Picea engelmannii; assembly: GCA_009831015.1. NCBI lineage: Eukaryota > Viridiplantae > Streptophyta > Pinopsida > Pinales > Pinaceae > Picea > Picea engelmannii. The sequence goes on along the minus strand of ML804259.1, from coordinate 9,113 downwards.
GTAACTCTTTTATTTCAATCCATTCCTGAGGAGTGCCCTTGGTCATTATGAGAATGTCGTCAACAAATAGGAAGTGTAATATCTTAAGAGTTCTCGACACCTTTATACTAGAAATCTTGTCTTCTGATTGTGCTGATTTTAGAAGTAGGCTTAATGCTTCCATCGCCAAAATGAAGAGAAGAGGTGAGAGAGGGCAGCCCTGTCTCAGCCCTCTGCCCATGTGAAAAAAGGAGGATTCTCCATTGACTAAAATGGCGAGGTTGGCGCTGTCCACACAGCTCATAACCCATTTTATAAAAATTTGACTGAAGCTTGTTTGTATAAGGACCAATCTGATAAAATTCCAATCAATACAGTCAAAGGCTTTTTTAAGATCCAATTTGAGAATAATTGCTTTGATTTTCTTGGCTTTTATGCTGTGTAAGCATTCCTGGGCAGTGCTAATGGCATTTAGAATCCGGTGGCCTTTTAAAAAACCCAATTGTTCATTTGAAATGATACGAGAGAGAAAAGGCTTGATCCTGGTAGCAATAATTTTTTAGATGAATTTATAACAAAGATTACACAGGGCAATAGGTCGGAAGTCTCAAAAAGTTAAATGAGTGCCTGATTTGGGAATAAGAGTGAGAAAGGTCGAGTTGATTGCACCAATCAACTTTCCTCGAATTTTGCTGTTCTCCACTAGTTCAAGAAGATCCAGGTCGACTAGATCAAAAAAGTGTAGATAAAATTCTACAGTCCAACCATCAGGGCCTTGACTTTTGTCCTTGGAGAAGGATTTTAGAGCCACGTGAATCTCCTGGAGAGTGCACGGACTGTCCAGTAGGAAAGCATCATCTTCCAAGACTGTATGTGTGAATAGGCTGGCCACCAAAGCTGAACTCTGCAGGTTGGCAGCAGGATTATGTTTAAAGAAAGGCTTGAAATAGTTTACAACAATAGATTTTAAGTCCTATTGTCTAGTGTGATGTAATCCATCCTCTGATAAGATTCCCCAAATATGTTTTTTGTTTTTGCTAGCACTGGCGAATTTATGAAAAAACTTGGTGTTAAGATCACTCTTGAGCCAATTTGTTTTGCATCTTTGTCTCTAAGTGGACTCTTCTTTAATCAAGAGTTGATTCCGCTCTGATTCAAGCTCCTGGAGAGCAAAACAGTTTTCTCCTGTGTTCCCTGCGCTGGCATCTAAGAGAGTGTAGGATCGTATAGTAGAATCTAGATCGAGCAACCTTGGCACAATATGTTTTTGATGTGTTGTTGCCCACACTTTAGTGCGAGCTTTTAAAGTTCTGAGCTTCCAAACTAACCTATGTTGTACACATTGTTCTGACGGGAAAAGAGGATCTTTCCAGATTTCTGCTACTAGAGAATTATAATCTGCTTCCAGAATCCAGTTCGATTTGAATTTAAAGGAATAAGTTGTCTTGTGAGTAGCTGCACCCAAATGAAGAATAATAGGAGCATGATGAGAGAGAAAAGGTAAATTTACCCAAGTACGATATCTTTCCTTCGAAGATAAGAGATGTTCAAAAATTAAAAATCGATCCAGACGCTTGGAGATCTGGTCAACGCCCAATCGCCCATTGCGCCATATTGGAGTCAAGTGGTTTGGCGCAAGATCCACTAAATGATGTGCAACAAAGAGAATAGTGAAATAGTCGACCATAATATCAAGAGTAGCAGTAGCTCCCTAAGATTCTCCAACATATGTAGTTAGATTAAAATCGCCCGCTATGACCAGGTTGTCAAGATCTAGTAAGCCCCTGGCTTCTAATTTCTCCCAAAAATGTTGTCTATTTGTACAAGGGGCATAAATGTTGAGTAGATTGTAGCTTCTGTTGGTTTGTTGGCATGTACCAGATAAGAGTATTCCTCCACAACAAAGGTAGGGAACAACGTCATAGGAGTGAGGATCCCATGCCACAGCCAACCCCCCAGAGGTGCCAAGAGAGTTTACTATACAGATGTGCCAGTTTGGGAGGAAATGATTAAGAAAATTCCTGGCCTTTTTACTGTCAACCAAAGTTTCCTGAAGAAAAACTATGTTCGAAGAGATGTGTGAGAAGTCTTCTGAACAAGGCGACTTTTAGGTGGCCCCCCACCCTCTGATGTTGAGAGAGAAAATAATCATGGCTTTGCTCTTGCTAGGGTTTTCATGCCTCGAAGCGCCCCATTGTCAGATTGAATGTGTTAAGTGTCCCCAGGATGTAGTGTTGTGGTGCCATCTTTGCGACGACCACTGCATGTTTTGATAGGTGAATGCTCAAAGCCATGTCCTCTAGATCAAGTGTATTCTTTTCTCAAGGAAGTTGAAGGAGTCTCGGATGATCTCAGAAGTTGTTCAACATCTGTCATGTTGTGTAACGTTGCACCCTGATATGTAGGTAAGGGCGTGGGTTCAAGCACTTCTTTATAAGATGGTAAAAATGCAATCAAAACATTTCCTAGATCATTGTCTGCTGGTTGTGACTCACGCTGACCCAGGAAGCAAAGTGTATCCTGCTGTGTTATAATTTGTTCGCCAAAGAACTCAGACTCATGGTCTTCGAAAATATCAGGTGGTGTTACTGTATGTATGTGTTCTCGAACCTCTCGAGAGTAGCGAGGTGGGGGAGGTATGAAGGGAGGAGTCATATGGGTAGTCTGTGCATCAAGAGGTGGAAAATCCCGAAGATAGGAAGGATGGGAAGTGCTCTGTGTTAGCACTGGTGTAAAGCAAGTAGGTAGGGGAGCTGTGAGGGAGAACGGTATAGAACTCTACATGGAAGGGAGAGATAAGTTATGTGTTAATGTCTATGTGTGAGTCGAAGTCTCCCCAACATTGTAAGAAGTAGGAAGAGTGTGAGGTGTAGTTGTGGGTAGATGTAATGAGTGCGTAGAGGGATCTCAAAGGATGTTAGACAAGTTAGGTTGTGGGCGATTAATGGTAGGACCGGGAGATGTAGGAATCATTCCCTTGGTAAGTAGTGGGGTACGGTCGATAAGTTCTAGTTCTAGAACTGATAGAGAAGAAAAAAGAGTAGGGTAGATTAACTTTAGCTTACCTGAGATGGTGTCCAGACCAGGGTCAATGTCCTCCTCAAGATAGTTTGGTATATGCAGATGAGTGTAATGGAGGAGAGTTCATATTAGAGGCTAGCTCAAGCATTGTTTCCTCTGAAATATCCTCCTCAGGAGCACCTGTGCAAGTCTTTCTTAAGTGTCTCGTCTATCTGTAGAGTGAGCATCTAAAGGGGATGCCAAGATAGTCAAGTTTCTATCGAGTGATGTGTCCCCTCCAATCTATATCCAGTGATTTAGATAGGCCCTCATGTATGTCCAACTCAACTAAGATCTTAGTCAGTTTTTTGTCTTTGCTGGAGAGTGTCTTTGAGTCTAAAGAGATGAAGCGCCCTAGAAAGTTGTCAATGGTCATGAGGGCTTTTTCATTCCAGAGATGTAGCAGTAGTCCCGGGAGGAGTACCCACAAAAGTCGGTGCCGAAAGTAGTCCCGTGAAGGATCAAAGCTCACTCTCCACCGTTTGAGCATGAGGCTGCTGTCTTCTAAAGTCCAAAGTCGGTCCAGGATGGTTGTGGCATCTTCAGGTGAGTTAAACTGAAAGTATAGCCATCCACGACCTAGCTGGGAGAGGATAGGGACATATCCCAAAATAGGCCTCCAAGTAGTAGTCATCCAGCTTTCCAGATCTAGATTGCAAAGATGTCTATAAGATATCCTACCCACAAAACCGCAAAGAGCCATGGTGACAGACTCTTTCAGACCAATGTTTGTGCCCAGAGTTAGTTTCTTTTTAGTTTTCTTGGGCGCCCAAGGCCTTTATGAAGATATCTTTCTCTGAGTAGTATGTGAGCCAACTTTATGTGCAGCTTCAGAAAATGTATAGAGTCCTGGAGGAGCTGGACATCCTTGTACAGGACGAGAGCCAAGTAACAGTCCTCTACTGATGACAGGAGGTATGGAACTGGAGTTATGGCTCGAGGCTAAATGGGGGTCAACAGCAGAGTGTTGGGGGAGATGAATGCGCTTGATGGGAGTGTGAACAGGATGTATGGGAGTGTGAACAGGATGTAAAAGAATAGTAGGTAGTGTGGAGGAGGAAGATGTCCGTGATGTGGATGCTGGGGTAAGTGGGGCAGAGGTAGATGACAGTAGTTTAGGATCCGAATGAAACAAATGGAGAGTGGAGTGTTTGGAAAGCTCTTCAGTGGTTATAAATAATCCTGCACAGTTCCAAATGACCTCGTCAGCTGGGCTCATTAGCGCACTGACTTCTGCCTCCATCAGAGGAGGTCTCGAAGATGAGAAAAAGTTATATAAGATAATAAAGAAACACTGTGTACAGTAGTTGGCAGTGATGGCTTAGTCAGAGTTTTGTCAACGGAAGATCAGGGGAAAACTGTGTTGTTAAAAGCTCCAGTTATCCTCAGTGGAGATCATAGCTGGTGAAAAGAGCGATATATCTATAAGGTTCAGACCCATCAGGGAGTCCCCAGAGCAGGCGTAGGTTTAGGCTTCGGATTACTAATGACAGCATGGCCGCCATTGTTGCAGGTTTCCTGTTGGGGAGGTCTTGACCTACAAAAGAATCCAATTAATCCGGGGCTAAAGAGAACTAACGACATATAATATAAATAATAATAATATCCAATTAATCCGGAAGTAATGATGTCTTACTCCAGAAACATTAAATGTGAAAGCTTACACAAACAAACAACTGTGATAATAGAATATTTGGATAACTCTTTAACTGGGAACAACCTTCAGACTTGGAAAGTTGCTGAAGCCATTTCAGTTTATCTCGATAGTCTACGAGCTTAGAGAAATGTTCATACAGTGCAATCTTTTCCGCGTCCTCTGGAATCCCATTAATGGCTTCTCTGAGAGTTTCAACAGGAAGAAACCTCCATCCATCAGCAGTTCGGCTCTGCATCTCATCCAAAAGATGAATAAAAAGCCACAAATCCTGTGCCCTTGGCTTGATCATGTCTCCAATATAAGCTTGCATCTGCGTGAGAAAAGCCGACCCCAGAAATACTCCGTATATTTTATTGGTGGC